>JAJIBD010005393.1:0-22135 GCA_021461705.1 Cryptotis parvus
TAGTTTTTAATTAAACATTTTGTTATACAACCGTGAGATATACAATTACAACGTTGTTCATGTTTGGATGTTTCGGTCACATAGTGTTCCAACACCCGCCCTCCACCTATGCCCATTTCCCACTACCAATGTCCCCAGTTCACTCCCCCATCCCATAGCCTGCCTAAATGGCAGGTTCTTTATCTCTTTTCTCTCTCTCTCTCTCTCTCCCTTCCTTCTCCTACACATTGCGGGTTGCACTACATACACTTGGAAGCCATTATGTGCATTTTTGCCCTGTATTTAATGCTCAGTTCTATGTTGGTATCAGCCCTTTCGACATTTATTCACACATGTTCCCTTCTCTGTCTTACCTAACCTCTGACTCCCTCATGTTTGCTGTAATTTCCACTTTTGGTAAGACCACCTGATATATTTATGTCATGCAAATAAATACAGCCATTCTGTGTCTCTCTCTTTTCTTCTGACTAGTTTCACTCAACATGATCCTTTACATGTCCATCCATTTATAGGCAAATTTCATAACTTCATTTTTCCTAACAGCTGCATAGTATTCCATTGTGTAGATGTACCACAGTTTCTTTATCCAGTCATCAGTTCTCGGGCATACTGGTTGTTTCCAGGTTCTGGCTATTGTGAATAGTGCTGCTAAGAGAATAAAAGTGTGGATTGTATTTCCGCTGTGTGTTTTTGGCTTCCCAGGGTATATTCCCAGGAGTGGTGTGGCAGGGTCAAAAGGGGAGCTCAATTTCTAGTCTTTGGAGGAATGTCCATATTGTTTTCCAGAAAGGTTGTACAAGTCGACATTCTCCACCAACAATGTATGAGAGTCCCCTTTTCCCCACATCCATGCCAGCACTTGTTGCTTTTACCCATTTTGAATATGGGCCAGTCTCTGTGGTGTGAGGTGATATCTCATTGTTGTTTTGATTTGCATCTCTCTGATGATTAGTGATGATGAGCATTTTTTCATATGCCTTTTGGCCATTCGAATTTCTTCCTTGTCAAAGTTTCTGTTCATCTCTTCTCCCCATTTTTTAATGGGGTTGGCTGTTTTCTTCTTATATAGCTGTACCAGTGCCTGATATATCCTGGATATTAACCCCCTTATCAGATGGGTATTGGGTGAATATTCTTTTCCCATTCTGTGGACTGCCTTTGTATCTTGGTCACTGTTTCTTTTGAGGTGTAGAAGCTCTTTAGTTTCATGTAGTCCCATGTATTTATCTTTTCTTCTAGTTGCTTTTGTTAATGGTGTTTCACCTTTGAAGATGTCTTTAGCTTCATGTCGTGGAGGGTTTTTCCTATTTTTTCTTCAATGTACTTTATGGATTCAGGTCTGATATTGAGATCTTTAATCCATTTTGATCTGATTTTTGTGCAAGGTGTTAGACACAGGTCCAAATTCTTTTTTTTTTTTTTACATTTAGCTGTCCAGTTTCCCCAGCACCACTTGTTGAAGAGGCTTTCCCTTACTCCAGTTTGGACTCTTTGCACCTTTATCAAAGATTAACTGATCATGTCTTTGAGGGTGGGTGTCAGGATACTCAACTCTATTCCATAGATCCACAGGTCTGTTTTTATTCCAGTACCACACTGTTTTTATTATTGCTGCTTTATAGTACAGTTTGAGGTTGGGAATGGTGATGCCTCCCATCTTCTTTTTCCCAAAGATTGCTTTAGCTATCCATGGGGCTTTATTATTCCATACGAATTTCAGGAGTGTTTGGTCAATTTCTTTAAAGAATGTCATGGGTATCCTTATAGGAACCACATTGAATCTGTACAAAGCTCTAGGGAGTATTACCATCTTGACAATGTTAATTCTCCCCATCCATGAGCATGGGAATGTGTTTCCATTTTCTCCTGTCCTCTTTTATTTCTTGAAGCACTGTCTTGTAGTTCTCTTTGTATAAGGTTCTTGACACACTTGGTTAAGCTGATTCCCAGGTATTTGATTTTCTGTGGTACAATTGTGAATGGAATCGATTTCTTAATATCCCTTTCTTCTCTTTCATTATTTGTGTATAGGAAAGCCACCGACTTTTGGGTATTGATTTTGTACCCTGCCACTCTTCTATACATATCTGTTGTTTCTAAAAGTTTTTGGGTCGAGAGTTTAGGGTTTTCTAAGTATAATATCATGTCATCTGCAAATAATGATAGCTTGATTTCTTCCTTGCCTATCTGGATGCCCCTTAATGTCCTTTTTCTTCTCTGATTGCTATGGCAAGTACTTCCAGTACTATATTGAATAAAAAGAGGTGATTAAATTTCTAAGTGTTCCTTAAGATCAGGAACACAACCTTGTCGTGTTCCTGATCTTAAGGGGAAGGCTTTCAATTTTTTCCCTATTGAGAATGATACTCGCTGTGGGCTTTTGGTAGATGGCTTTGACTATCTTGAGGAAGCTTCCTTCAATTCCCATTTTCTGGAGGGTTTTAATCATGAATGGGTGCTGGATCTTGTCAAATGCTTTTTCTGCATCTATCGATAGGACCATATGGTTTTTTATTTTTTCTCTTATTGATATGATGTATTATGTTGATTGATTTGCGAATGTTGAACCATCCTTGCATACCCGGGATGAATCCTACTTGGTCATGATGTATGATCTTTTTTATGAGTCTTTGGGTTCTGTTTGCTAGTATTTTGTTGAAGATCTTAGCATCTGTGTTCATCAAGGAGATTGGTCTGTAATTTTCCTTCTTTGTGTTGTCTCTCCCTGTTTTGGGTATCAGGGTGATGTGTGACTCCGTAGAAGCTCTTTTGGAGTGTTTCTCTTTCTTCTATTTCCTGGAAGAGCTTGAACAGGACAGGCAGTAGGTCCTCCTTAAAGGTTTGGTAGAATTCGCTAGTGAACCCATCAGGACCTGGGCTTTTGTGTTTGGGCAGACTTTTTAATTACTGTTTCAATTTCCTCCATGGCGATAGGCTTATTCAGGTATTGGAGGTTTTCTTGCTTCAATTGTGGGAGGTTATAGGACTTCAGGAATTTATCCATTTCTTCTAGGTTCCCATGTTTCATGGCATACAGGTTCTCAAAGTAATCTCTGATGATCTTTTTGGATTTCTGTTTTTCTGTTGTGATGTCATCATTTTCATTTTTGATTCTGTTTATTTGGGTTCTCTCTTTTCCTGTCCTTACAAGTCTTGCCAGTGGCTTGTCGATCTTGTTTAATTTTTTCAAAGAAACAGCTCTTGGTTTCATTAATCTTTCGAATTTTTTTTTTTTTTGGTTTCCAGCTAGTTGATTTCCTCCCTAAGTTTTATTATTTCCTTCCTTCTGCCTGGGTTGGGCTTTTTTTTGTTGGCCTTTTTCTAATATTTTCAACTGTGAGGTCAGGTTTATTTATGTGGGCCCTTTCTTCTTTCCTTATGAATGCTTGCAGAGCTATGAACTTTCCTCTTAACACAGCTTTTGCTGTGTCCCACAAGTTCTGATAGTTGGCATCTTCATTTTCATTTGTTTCTAGGAATCTTTGGATTTCTTGTTTGATTTCTTCTATGATCCATTTGTTGTTCAGCAGTGAGTTGTTCAGTTTCCAGGTGTTTGGTATTACTCCCTGCTTCTGTGTTTGGTTAACTACTATTTTCAGTGCATCATGATATAAAAAAGATAGTTGACTCAATTTTTTATCTTTTTTTTATTTTGTTGAGGTATGCTTTCTGGCTCAATATATGGTCTATCTTGGAGAATGTTCCATGTGCACTGGAAAAAATGTGTATTCAGCTTTTTGGGGATGAAAAGCCCTGTACATATCAACCAGCTCTCTTTCTTCTATTTATTCCTTCAGGTCCAGTATTTCTCTGGTGAGTTTCAGTCTCATCAATCTATCCGTAGTTGATAAGGCAGTGTTGAAGTCTCGGACTATTATTGTGCTACTGTTAATGTCTTCTTTGAGGTCTATTAATAGTCCTTTTAAGTATTTTGCTGGCCTCTCGTTTGGCGCACATATGTTTAGTAGTGTGATTTCTTCCTGATATACATACCCCTTAATTATTAAAAAAATGGCCTTTATTGTCCCTTTTTAACCTTTTTTTAGCCTGAAGTCTATATTGTCAGATACGGTATGGCCACACCTGCCTTTTTTGGAGGAGTTTGCATGGAGAATGGTCTTCCATCCTTTGACTTTGAGTCTGTGTTTGCTCTGATTATTCAGATGTGTTTCTTGTAGGCAGCAGAATGTTGGCTTCAGTGTTTTAATCCATTTTGCCACCCTATGTCTTTAATTGGTGCATTTAGACCGTTGATATTGAGAGATATTATTGTCATTGGATTTTGTGCCATCTTTCTGTTTAAACTTGTTGTGGTTTCCGGTTGTCTTATTTTCAATAGACCCTTCAATCCCTTCTTTTAAAGTTGGTTTTGAGTCTATGAATTTCCTGAGTTGTTATTTATCCATGAAGTTGTGTATCTTTCCTTCACATCTGAAAGCAAGTCTAGCTGGGTAAAGAATTCTTGGTGAAGCCTGCGGTTCATTGAGTGTTTTCACAATTTCCCACCATTGTTTTCGGGCTTGGAGTGTTTCATCTGAGAAGTCTGCTGTAAATCTCAGCTATCTATGTCTATCGTTTTCGTCATTTTAATAAGGATGTGCATAGGAGTATTCTTATTGGGGTTTCTTTTAGCTGGTATCCTACGGGCCTCCTGTATCTGGAAGCATGCTTTCTTCAGTTCAGGGAACTTTTCAGCGATGATGGTTTTGACAGTTTCTTCTTCATCAGGGTTTTCTTCTTGCCCTTCTGGGACCCCAATGATGAGTATGTTTTTCCTTTTGGCTTCATCCCGATTTTCTCTGGTTGTCTGTTTGTTGATTGTGAGTCTTTTCTCCATCTTCTGGTGTTGTCTACAGAATCTCTGAACCTCGCTCTTCGAGATCACTAATGCTTTCTTCAGTAGCTGTTATCTCTGCTTTGGAGGCCTTCCCCTGTGTTTTTCAGTTCACTTACCTCATTTTTAATATCTGTCATTTCTGCTTGTACTTTCGTCTGAAATTTACTCAATTCTGCTCTCATGTCCTCTTGTATTTTATTGACTTTGTATTCCATTGTTTCTTTGAGTTCCTTGTGAATCTTTAACAGTTCCTTCCACAAATTCCTTTTCAGAGAGGTTATATAGCTCATCGTTATTGCTTGACTCATCTGTATTAATGACTTCAATCATAGACTTGAAGGAATTCTGCGTTGTCTTTACCATAATGACTCGTAGGTTGAAAATTTGTGTTCTGGGTGACTAGTCAATAGAGTTAGGAGGTGCCTGTATTACTTTGCAGTTAGGGATGTATAGCAAAAGAATGTAGGGGCAAATGCTCAGTAGTATCTCAGGTAGATAGATATTACTTTGTGCGTCCGCTAGCGCGGTTTTGAATTTTGGGGTGTCAGTGGTTCCAGAGTCAGGTGGTCGGGGTGGAGGTAGTACAGTTGAAGATCCAAAAAAGCTGGGTATGGCTTGGTCCCCTTATCAAAGTTTCAGCCCTTTATCCTGGAAAGGGGTGCCTCGGGGACTGCCCGCCGCAGGAACGCACGTGGTGGGGAGAGCAGGGAGCTGCTGGGCATGCGGGGAGGATGGCGAAGGAGGGCGAATTTCTATTTTTTGGAGGAATGTCCATATTGTTTTCTAAAATGGCTGAAGCAGTCGACATCCCCACCAACAATGGATGAGAGTCCCTTTCTCACAGCATCCATGCTGGCACCTTGTTGTTCTTGCTCTTTTTGATATGTGCCAGTCTCCGTTGTGTATGAGATTATATCTCACTGTTGTATTTATTTGGAGATGATGACTTTTATTCATACATTCTTGTGCCATACAGTTCCATCAAAGAAAAATTAGTAATAATTATATATTTCTACAAAGGGACAAATAAATTTACCTCAGTATATCTTAAGTGGCACACTTTTTCAAAGTCCTCTGACAAAAATAAAAATTGTACTGCGTAAAAAATGATGACATTAATGACACATATTGTGGGAATAACTGTAGTCCGATCAGATAAGGAATTATAAATATTAGGAGAACTTGCTGGAAGTAAAGTGGGTATGGAGTATAAGTTGGAAGATTCAATTTGTAAGTGCTGGCCAAGACCTAAACAGTTTAAAAAGAAGAATTTATTAGCCTTTTGCTCTTGAATCAATATGAGCATTATTTTGTTAAATAATTATTTGTATCATCCCTCTTTTTAAGTATCAAAATTGAACATACTGTTTTGCTAAATGCATATTCAATGTTCATTTCAAAATATATAAGTGTTTAGTATAAAAGTCTTGCAATGAAAATAGTGAGAAATTAAAAAAAAACAACTTAATTATGTGTTTTAAATATTGAGTGTGTTCTTGTGAATTAAACAGGGTCCAGAGAAATTTACAGAGGGTAGCATTTGAGCCTTCCACAGAGCTGACCAAAATTCGATCCTAAGCACCCCGTATGGGCCCCCAAGATTACCAGGCATGATCCCTTGAGCATAAATCCAAGAGTAATAATCCCTGAGCACCATCGGATGTGGACAAAAACCCAAATACATAAACTACAGATGCATCATGCTTGATGCAAGTTTGTTTACTGATACCTTTAGGGCTTTGAGTGTTACATATATTTAAAGAATTTTTCAGTGTAGACTAAATTGCTATTTAGATCATCACTTATGCTTGATATTATATAGTTTCTAAATTTATGTTCTATATATTAAAGCTTAGGACTAGGTAGCAAGTTTTAATTTAAAGTGACTTGAAACGCAGAAATAGTCTCTCTTAGAAGCTCTCAGTTATTAAAGACAATGAGGAAAAAATATGCAGATGGCTTGTGGGGCCCCGTACATGTGTGTCCCCTTATACTCTGTGTTTAGGTCTCAGGATTGTCAAGTCAGCAGAGCATTCATTTCAACATAGCTCTGAGCCACAGTCAGAAAACATTTTTTTTTCAACTTTTGCATAACTTTCTGTCTTTCTTCTTTCTGTCTTTTCATTTTCTCTCCCAGTTTAAGCTCACTGGATCATGAATAACTTCTGATAACACTTATTTAGCCAGACCAGGTGGTTCAGTGCTCAGAGTGACACTTCAGTGGACACCACAGTGGATGATGAAGGCCACCTGACCACACTTGGTGAAGCTCTTGTTCCACAAGGAGCTGACGCCTGAACTCAGGGCTAGCATATGTATTCTTGCCCTTTCAGCCGGATCCTCCTCCTAGAACTGCCTAATTATCCACACATTATGGTGCTTTAGAAATGTTTTATTAGGTTTCTGATTCTTTGAATCCTCTTCAAATGCTTACTTTCTAAACTCTAATATGCTTAATATGCTTATTAAATTTCCTAATCACGTAACACTTGAAGTCTCCCTGTTGCTCTGAATGATAGAGAAGCCATAAATGTTATGAACAATAAGATTATTTCCATTATTTTATTTTTGCTATTTAAGCTGAATTCTTCCAATTTGTTTTCTCTTTTGTAATTTGCTTATGAATCGGGGTACACCAATTAAATGTCTTATATATGTATTATTGTCTCCAAAATTAAGACATTATATTATACTCAATATTTATATTTTAATGAAATAGAGTTTTTTTTAAATAAAATGAAATGCAAATTATTCCGATTCACATATCTTAAGCAGTTTTCCTGAACTGCAAATAAAACTGGTTCAAAATCTATGCACATAGGCATATTAAAATAAATATAACCAAAGATAATCCTCTCAATATTACTTGCTTAGTTTTCTTTTTTCTCTGTCAAAAGATATATTCATTCTTTTAAATACTTAGACAAACATTATTGATTTCTTTAAATCTGTTTTTCTCAGGTCTCAGGATATTTTTGTTAGAAAATTCCATCAAATTGACTATTTGAAGATATTTGGCTACTTCTCTTTAGACCTAACATAACTCTGATGCATTTGAATTCTATATTATAGATAAATTAGCATTGAATTTACCCTCCAAAGTCATGCCTTGACCACTTCAGTCCACCCTTAGTAAAATTAGTAAAATTCCCTGTCTAAGCATGGTATAATACTTCTTAAAACTTTCACTGTCTGTGGCTGTCAAGATAGTATTGTGGATAAGGTGATCAGAATTTGATCCCTAGCACCTCATGTGATTTCTCGAGCACTTCAGGAGTAATTCCTTAGCACAGAGCTAGTAATAAGCCTTGGGTACTGCTGGGTATATCTCTCCTCTGCCCCCAAAAAAAATTCCTTCCAATGTCAATGTCTCCAAAGAAGCCAGTTTACATACAAAAGTATAACCTTCACTTTTCAGGGAAATGTGAATCAAATGAACATCAAAATACTATCTCCTGCCAGTGAGAACGGCACTTATCAAAAGGACTTTAAACAACCAGTGTTGTCATAGATGTGCCGAACAAGAACCTGCCTTTACTATAGGCAGAAATGCCCTCTGACACAGACTCTAAAGAAAACAGTATAGAACTTTACCCAAAAAAAAGTACTGATAGAGCTCCCACAGAACCCATTAGTTACAATTATTTATTAAAATGTTTCTTGGATGTTTTCCAAATCCATTTATTAAACCTTGCTTTGTTGCACGCCTTTTTGCTCATTTATTGGTTTTACTGTCCATATACTTTAGTACCTGTCTCTGGACTCTCAGTTCTATATTTGGATTACTCAAAACTCTTATTTGTTGTGCTTCTTACATTTTGAGATTTTGAAACATTTAAAAACTTTTAATTGTCATAATAGCTCTATTATAGCATCTAATTTCCAATAGCAAAATTCAAAATAAATTTATTTGACAGTGTTCTTTTTCCCCACTGAGTATGTAAAACCTCAGACTTTGCTCATGTAAACTTCTTTTAAGATTCTGTGGAACAGCTAATCTAGGTTTTGTTGAGGTTTATTTTGTAAAAATACATGAAATGTTTTACTCCTCTTTACTGCCCTGTGTACTTGAGCTCTGTGTTAGTATCTATGAATCTCATAATGATGACAATCAGGAATGAGGATAATCAAATTTCAGAATTAAAATGAATTCATAAAGCTCATTCTATTAGTTATGTGGTGGTCTTTTAATAATTATCTAACTGATTGAATATAGTAAATAGGTTTTCCAAGTTCATTTATATGCAGATAATCATAGATATTAGAAGGGGAAATTTGAAATTGCATGGGCTATTTCAAAACATATCTGGTAAATCACTTTCCTGGAAAAAATATTTTCAACTACTTCATTAAATCATTTTCAAGTTGCCTGTTAATTATTATGGCCATTTTCTAATTCCATTCTAATTTATTCAGATTTAACTCTGCACTCCAAAAAAACTTATAATTTTGTCTTCTGAAAAGGGAAATAAATGTTGTCTAATGTTCTGTAGATCAAGGCCAGTGAAAACTATACTTTGCAAACTTCTCCACTTGAAACTTTTTGCTTTTCTCTCTTATTGGTCCAACACCTTTTCCACAATTTTGACTATTAAAATTAAACAAACACTGTGCCATTCATCTAGCAAGTCTAGATTTGAAAAGGAACATGCACAATAATATCAAATATCTGTAAAAGGCACCATCAATGTCAATGCACAAATTGTGTGGTAGGCATAGAATTAACAAGGAAACATATATATATATATAACTGTGAATGTATCAAAGCATAAAATGTGCATGATGGACTATAATCGCAACTCAGTAAAAAAAAGTATAATCATTGACTGAAATGACAGAAAGTCAATCTGTATAAGTCAATCTACATACTTGTAAGAGAATTTTCCAAAGAATATGAGATATACTTGCAAAATTCCACCAAACTGGAACCTAGATGTGTCAAATCTCACATCAATTTATCGGTGGGATAGTAATAGTGTCACCATTTCTGCTCTCACTTGACATTTTTAAAGAGAGAGAGTACTTCCTCCATCTTCTTTTATTTTATTATTTTATTTTTAATTATTACAGTTTAGGTAATGTGACTAAGCAATTTTTAAATGTATAGTTTTGATATAACCCAACTGTTGCATGTATGTTAATGAAAGTCACCAAGGCATTCCGCCACTGATTTCAGCTTACTCTAAGTTCACATCTTCATTTTTTTCCTTATTTATTGGGGAGGGGGTTGTGTTTCTTTTTTGGGAGTGCACTTGGTGATACTCGTGTTACTCCAGAGCTCTGCACTCTGGAATTAACCGTGACTGTGCTTGGGGGACCATATAGGATGCTGGGCATCAAACCCTGTTGACAATGTGAGGCTCTACTGAACAAAATGGGCAACAGGGCCAATTGGTGACCAGCTGGTGAGACCACCAGATCAGAGATGGCCTTGCCGCCAGCACAGAAGATAGGACTTGTGGTCTATGTGGAGCCAGAATGCTACATTACATGCTTCTCCACATAACCCCTCCCCTACAGATAACAGGACCCAGACCAAGCACATGGTTCCACTGGTTTGGTCCTGTTTCCCCACTCTAGACAGTTTAAGAATCCCGCCTAGTCTCTCCAAGGTGCAAGAGGCTCACAAGAGGCCTCACCAAGGCGATAGCGCCCTCCAGGGAGCACACGCCAATAAACTGCTCCTATCCCTTCTCTTTTTCCTGCTTCTGTCTCAGTCTGTGACAACAGAGTTCCCTGATCTATCAAGCTGCTGTGGCAAACACCCTACCTGTACTATCCAGTAGTTCCTTGCTTGTACTTTAGCTCCAGTCCAAATTATTTCTTATTTTTTAAAAAAATTTAATGTATGCAAAAGCCATAACGATTGATACAACTCTAAAATAAAAATTGATTACATACTAAGGATCAATACTAAAATCAATAAGTATAAACATCATTTTGATGAGAAAAATGTTCCATCCCATCACAGGGTTGTTAAATTCTTGCCTAAGGATTTGCTAAACTGTTGCTCATTGAGCTTCTGTGGTTTTGTTTTTGTTGTGGAGTTTCGCTGGCTTCTATGTTACTTTCCCATCTATTTTCCTGTGCTCATAGTGATTTACAGTATTGAAGAAGTAGGAAGTGTCGTGTCTCTGCATGTGGGGCCATGTGGTGGAGACTTTAGGATCTCTAAACTGGGCATATGAGGTGACATGGGATGGATATTGTGAGTGGGTGGGTGTGGCTGCTAAAGGTTTCTAGAATTATGGACGGCTACCAACCCAGAGCTCTCAACCAGGCTCTGGGGTATGTGAAATTACTGACAGTTTTGCCTTATCTGCAAGGAATATTAGTGAACATGAACTTTAGGTAGTTTTTTAATTTTAACTGTGATGAATTGCATATAAAATTCTAGGAGTAATCAGTGTCATTTTTATACTATACTAAGTAAAACAAAAAACTGAATGTTTACGAGTTAGAGACAGAATCAGGTGGTTATTTGAGAAAATTAGATAAAAAAGGAGAATGGGCTAACGCTTACACTTTTAACACTGTCAAATAATGCCTATGTTATGTTTGTACCAGTTTTAAACATTTTACCGATTTCACATATTTAAGTTTGTACTTTTATCTTTGTTTTAGTCTATGGAATCCTGTGAAGTTTGGTGTGTTGTCAAGTAGACGGTTAATAAGCTTTGTTCTTTGACATGACCTCTCAGAACGGAGATATTTAGTTAAGTCCAAGGATTGTTGTTTTGTTCTTTGATATCTCTACTTAGACTCGGACATGTTCAGCTTTACCATTTCTTGTCTTCCATTTAATGGGGTAGATTTAGTTCTCTTATTAAATGCAAAGGTGGTGTGATAAACTCAGATTTATTGCTTTAATCTACTTGCACAAAAATTGTAAAATCACATTTTAACTATATTGAAAAATTGAATTAATAAAAGCATTCGTTTTTATAGCTGTTTGACATTACCATCTGCTAGACTCGTAAGATATGTGTATTTTGTACATCTTTATGGAAAAAAAATTATAAAATGATTAAAATTCAGCAATATATGCTTACACAAATCAGATTCTCTTCTTTATAAGGCAAAAAGAAACTTGTGAAGCAAAATGGGAAACAAATACCATAGCAGGTAACTTTTCTGATGTTTTGAAGAGTTTTTGATCTAGCTAATAATATTGCCAACTCCTCTTCAAAATTTATGATCTCACTCTCTCAAATCTGGGATTTTTCTTCATATCAACTTGATGCTTTTCTGGGGAAATTTAACAAATAAAATAGATTTTGTTATCTATTTTGACTTAGTAGAATTCTGAATATATTATTCTGAACATATTATTTTGAATATATCCTGAATATATTATTATTTTTTTCTAAATTGCTATTAATGGAAAGGTTAGTGTTAGAAAACTTTCTTATCAAAACCTTAGCTGGTATATTGAGAGCTTAATTACACTTTATTGATTGATAAGTGACAAGGGTATATTAGGTATGCATTTTCAAATATTTAAGTATATAAAACATCAATAAATCTCCTTAGAGTAATAAATTATATTCTTCTGTTACTTACAGAAATTATCTTCACAGTGATATACTATATTCATATGTGAATGTCCAAAACCTCAGAGTTTCTTGTCAGTAGATTTCTTTCTATTGTATTTATTTTGTTTTTTTAAAAATAATTACACTATTTAAAAATTTTTAAAATAATTTAAGTTGGGGCTCTGCTCACAGAAAATTGCAAGATAGATGCTACAGCATGTAAGCATGTATTGCTGAATTTTAATCATTTTATAATATTTCTGTGAATATTATATAAAATCGATATATTTCTTAATGTGAAACTTTCAGGGGTTTGGCAGATGGTAAAGTCAGTGGGATATAAAAACACATGCTTTTACTAATTCAGTTAGTGTTTGTGTACACACATGTGATAGAGCTGTCCACCTGAATATGCAAGGTCTGTTCTTTTAAACAGTTTTGACTCCTCTCTGCCAAGACCATGTTAGGACACAATCATGCTGTATTTTACCTGCCAGAGAATTAACACTAATAGAGAAATATATCCATATATATATATATATATATACCTTTCACCTTTCATGTGTTGTCTGGCTTTTAAGCAAAAAGTTCCAGAAACATAGGTATTAGAATGGTTTACTCACTAAGGGGGTTCTTCTCAAAGAAAAACACAAGATAGGTTGGGCTTAACTTGTTCAAGTGTAAAGTAATTTTTTCTCTCTGTGAATGCAGGGGTTGCTTCATTCTTCTTTGTATTTCCAACTTTATGTGTTATTCAGCAAGATGGCTGTTATTATCATTGCTTAGTGTGGAAGCTCAAAATAGATATAATGTAACATCAACTAGGTCCTAAGTCCCTATAGCTAGTATATATAACAAGATTTTAAAATCAGACTTTTAAATTATAGTTTGCATCCAGAGTCCTCAATTATTATTTCCATACATTGCTTCATAGCAAAATATATAAATGGAGAACCTTATAATTTGGTTAATCAGTCAGAAGCCTTATATGATATATAATCCTAACTGAAAAAGAGTAGTACATGATAATAAGGTATAATTTTATGCTGCAAGTATGACTGAGACAATCTTTTGAGTCTGATATGATTCAGTTAAAAGGATGTTGAGAATTTTAAAATGTGAGACTGATAGCCTCTAGTTTCATTAACATAAAATATAGATACAGAGAATATTTAAGGTAAAATTTAGCTGAAATTAAAGGAGTTTGTATTTAATTGGTAGAGTGAAAATGTGATTTTAAAATTATATTTCTGTGGCATTCTCAGTAAAAGAAACATATTTATTTGAAAGTTTATCAATCATTTTAAAGACAAATCTGAAGTAAGCCTACACAACTTCTATTACATTTATATATAATCTCCTCAAATATTTAATTTTGTATATATGCATAATTTAAAATCAAATTTTTAAATTCTCGTTTCCTCCAAATATATATCTCTAAATATGTGTATTTAGAGAAATATTGGATTATTAAACCTCACCCCTAATGCTAAAGACAATATTTACAATGGTTATCTATATGTATAAATAAAGGTTAAAGTGATCTTTCTATTGTAATTTATTTGCTTAGAAACACAAGCAAATTGAGTTTCTAAACACTGAAAAAACAATTTTAAATAATTGTGAAAAATTTCATTGTTGTAGAGGACTCTGTTGATGTACTTAAAGGGATTCAATGTAAGAAAACAAGGAAGATTCTTCCTTACCATGACAAGAACTCTTTGTCCCATTTTCAGGGGCAGGGAAGGAAAGATGTTGTTAATATGCAAAATAACTACCCAGGTGCAGATTGTGCATGCAAAAAGATAAGCAGGGTAGTGGCTGAATAATTACAGTAATTCGGGGCATGTAAATATATCCTCTGGACACAGAAACCAAAATAGGTATAATAGAAATGGTGCTATTAAGAAAATATGTTTGTAGGTTAAATAGAAAGCATTCCAAACAAAGGTCCTAGAGGCTCCCAGGACAAAATACAGGGTAATAAATAAAAATAAACACTTTTTAAAAGCTTATTTCAAAGTCAAGTGCAAAAGAGAGACAAGTTAGGTGCCACTGATTATGTAAGAGTGAAACATGAATAACAATCCTTTTTAAAAATCAATTTTTATGCACAAATAACAATCTACACAATTGTCTCATATTGTGTACTTTTGTTGGGGATACTAATGAACCAATCAAGATGAATTTATCTGAATAAATTTCAAAACAATGGATTAAAGTAGAATAGCACTTCATTTTTAGGAGCATTGCACTACATTATTCGGCAATTAGTATGCTACATTTGCAAACTTAATGTTTACATGGTGGTCTAAATGTACAATTAGGTCTACTGCTTTTCCAAATATCTTTAATTGTATGCATATTATAGTAATATTTTTTCTTAAATTTGCAGTTCAAAATGCATCTCTTAAATCGATCATGAGAAATATTTCTGCTAGGTGCTGTAATAAAATTGCAGGACCTTAGGTCACTCTAAAGAAAAGAGAGAGATGGCCCACATCAAAGACCTCTTGCTTACACAGTGATAGAAAAACTCTCCCAGTAAAGGACTTGAATATAGGGTCCTGAAAAGAATGGAAAATATCCAGACAGTGCATGTTTCAAGTTTTCTGCAGCAGAATTCACGGGCATTAAACTCACATAAAAGCCCACCGACATGAGGCTGGACTAATAGTGGGGAATTTGCCTTCCACACAGCCTCTTTACTTCTCACCATCCCAAATCGTCCCCCAAGCACTGCCAGAAGTAATTGCCTCGTACAGAGCCAAGAGAAACCCCTGAGTATTTCTGGGTATGACCAAAAAAGCTAAAAATAAATAAATAAATAAATAAATAAATAAATAAATAAATAAATAAAACACCAACACATGTTCAGATCCATTTCCCTCAAGTCTATTGGAACATTGCATACATGTAAAATAGGACTTATGAATCATGCTCATGAGTCTATAGGGATTTTCTAGCATAATGAATAATAAAACAATGGTTGCTAGCATGTAGCTTATAATGCCTTATAATGTCATTAGAATACTGTAGAAACTTCCTATAACCTTCATCTAAATTATTTCTAGGGTTGGAAAGCATCAACTTTTCTACTGGAAGAATCAGCATATCGAAGCTTAATCGTGGATTGAGGACTAAAATTGATTGCTATTTATACCAGGGCTTAGGTCAATTTTTGTGAAGCTTTCAGGTAAAGTACCTTAATAGGAGCTCAATCTATGGATTTGCAATCTTGAACTAGTTGACCCATATCCATACGGTCATTATACCAAAAGCATTTGTAATGGTGTTATTCCATGCATGCTCAGCAATAAGAATATTTTGATAAATTTAAAGTTAATATTGGGTAATTCCTCAAAGAATGCCCAATATTTAGTGGAATAAAATTATATGAGTCAGAGAGATAGTATTGAGGGTAATCCACTTGCCTCACATGCACTTAATCGGGGGGACCCCCCTCCATGCAATTCTTGGCACCATATATGGTCCATTGGAAGCCATGAAATGTCACCCATAACACAGGAGTAGCCTCTGAGCATGGACTTGTCAAAAAATTCAGACAATTAACTGGAATAAATGTGTAATAACCTAATTTTTATGATAAAAATCTTGTGGGATCTCAATAAAAATTTTGTTCAAAAGATCTTTTTATTTACTTTATTTCTATCATTTTGTATTACAACACCATGAGATAGTCATATGCAAAGCTGTTCATGATTGGATTTCAGTCATACAATGTTGCAGCACCATCCCTCAACCAGTGCACATTTCCCACCACAAATGACCCCATTTTCCTCCCCCTCCCTGAGACCGCTTCTATAGCAGGGACTCCTTCTTCTTCTCCTTCTCCTTCTCCTTCTCCTTCTCCTTCTCCTTCTCCTTCTCCTTCTCCTTCTCCTTCTCCTTCTCCTTCTCCTTCTCCTTCTCCTTCTCCTTCTTCCTTCCTCCTTCTCTTCCTCCTCCTCCTCTCCACCTCTTCCTCCTCCTTCATCTTCTCTTCTCTCTGTTTCTGTCTCTCTCCTCCCATCTCTCTTCTCTCTGTCTCTCCCATTTCTTACACATTGTGACTTGTCATACATACATTTAGGGTTCAGCATGTATATTCCTTTGTATACATTCAAAAGCCTAATTCAAGTCTGGTGTTACCATTTCCAATAATTAGTGGATCACTGGTATATGTCCATCCATCCATCAAAAGATCTTTTAGATTATATGCTGTGGAGCTGCCAACGTACTGATGCAGTAAAATGAGCTACTGTGAACTCATCAGAGCTAACTGTCAAATTTCTAGGTAGATTGTAGTCATTTATGATCATAGTACTTTTACCACAGAAATTAAAAAAATCTTAAATGTCAGTGCTTCCATGCTATCTTTTGGAGGGCTGATTGTTCAACAGTTAATATATCTGTAAGTGCAAATTTGAAACAAATGCTGGAATTCACTAGTTCTATAGTTTTTATTTCACTCAGTCTTAATTCACAGTTTTTATTCCAGAAACAAAGGAAATTTATATAAACGACCCACATAATTTTAATAGAATGAATAAATTGCTTTTTTTTCAATATGCTCCCTCAAAATGTTGCAGGTATGGCTGCGGTGTCCAGCTGCATCAGCAGGTAGCAGACAGGAGATAGGCATGTGCACGCTCAGGGCTCTGCACTGTGGGCCCTGAATGGTTGATGGTCTGACATAGAAAAAGACTGGAAACCCTGGGATGAACCCAGAACCATGGCAGAGCCTGGCAAGCTACCCGTGGTGTATTTGATATGCCAAAAATCAGTAGCAATAATGGACCTCATTCTCAACGAATGGAGTGGTTACTGGTGCCCGCTCGAGCAAATTGATGAACAATGGGAAGTCAAGGACAAGTGACAATCTCAAGATATACTTAAAATTTGTGGTGCATTTCAAGCCGGAGCTAGGTACAATGTTTGCATAAATGAAAGCACTATACCTTATGCTATACCACATTGTACAAATTGTGATTTTTGAAATTAATCAATATCAATAATTAAACTGGATGAAGAGTGATTTTCTTGTTTTTGCAAATATTTTTTGCTATTTCTATGGTGATGGTGGATGATACATGATGTACTTTTTAGAAAAGGTTGAATATAAAGAATTTTATTCTACAATAAGAAGTTATGCAAGTTAAATATTGCATCTAATTAGTTTTTTTCTCTCAAATGTCCTAATGTTGTCAATCCAATCCACACATAAGGAGGAGGCATGGGTTGTGAAATAAATTTTACACTTTCACTAGCTAAGTCAGAGTGAGGGAAATAACCTACTTTTAGGTGGCTTTGCTGCCAACCTTGGCCCATGGTAGGGCACTGATTCAGTTAAGATAATGAAGGCTGAGTCTGCAGTTGTCAAAACGCCTGGACTCCTCGGCTCAGCAGGGTGCAGGATTTAGGCAAGCGGTGACTAACAAGTTCCTCTTCCTTCCCTGCAGGTCAAGCCACTGAAATGTGAAAAGTAGACAAGTATATTAATTGACATGATTTTCTTAAAGGGAGATTTACAATTTTATGTCTCTTTCTACAAATTTATATCTATTTGTGCATTTTGCATATAGATATATTCATATATCTAATATAAATATCTATATGCATATAAATTATATGTAACTTATTATATTGTATATAGATATGTGTATGTATGTATATTATATGTAGATATATATGTATACATATATGTAGATATTTATATCTATATAGGCATCGTGATTATTTACAAAGTTATTATTGTAAGGTCTGGGAGCACACCCTATGCAAACAGAGGGACAGAGACACATTAAGTGTAGAAATACATGTTTACTGGGATGTGCTCCCAGGCCACTTTGATAGATTGGGGAAATAGCCACCCAGGGAGAGGCTCAGTGTATTTTGTTTCTTTTTTTTAAGTCTCTGACTGTAAGAGAAGAAAAGAAAAGGTGTGCTTCCCTTTCTCAGAAAGGAGACAAAAGACAACCTGGTTTTGTGGCAGGAAGGAGGGACAGGAGTGGTTCGTCTGGCATTTGGTTATCTACGGGGGCAGATGCAATGCAGTCTGGCAGGATAAGTCCTGAGGCAGGTGGTGGTGGAGGAGGCATCTTGGGGAGATGCAGGCTTGTCTTTGGTTCTGTGAACGTGCCTCTATCTCATCAGCCAACCATTTGGTCCAGAGCAGCCTTACTAAAGCTTCGTTTTGGACAATGTTCGATTACCAATGCACCACTAGTATCAGCCTGCCTCCACCAGTGTTCCTAGGTTCCTTCCCATCCTCCAACCTGCCTCTTTGACAGACACATTTATATTATTTGTTTTCAGCTGACACCTGGCAATGCTCATGGGGTTATTGCTGGCGCTGCACTCAGGAATTACTCCTGGCAATGTTCAGGAGATAATATGGGATTCCAGGAATGAAACTTGGGTGGGCCATATGCAAAAGCAAAGGGTCCTTCCATTGAACTAATTCTAAAGACCCATCAGACACTTTTTTGTTATTCTTGTTTTGTTTTGTTTTGGGGCCATACCCACCTACTATACTCTCATTCTGGCTCTGGCCCAAACCAACAGGCACGTTTTTTGTTTGGTTGTAATTTGGATCTCAAGTTTTCAATGCTTTTCTCTTCTATAGTTTGGTTATGTAGCAGTATTAGCCCCTCAACACCACCAATATATCTTAGTTGCTTGAACACTGCCCAGGCCCCTGTATTTTCCTATGTGCCTCTTCTTACTTCTCCCCTTGATATCTCTGACTCCCTCTCTTTCCTCTTTTCTGGGGTTAACTACTGAGCAGTAGATAAGTAGATAGGTAAATAGGTAGATAGATAGATAGACAGACAGACAGACAGAGGGATAGAGGGATAGAGGGGATAGGTAGGTAGGTAGACAGGTAGGTAGGTTGGTAGGTAGGTAGGCAGGTAGGTAGGCTAGGTAGGCAGGTTGGTAGGTAGGTAGGAAAATTGCTGGGTACAGAGGTGGAATGGTGCCTCTAGTGGGGGGTCACATATTTTTCTCTGACTCCTCCTTAGAAGAACTTCCTATTCAGAAGACCCTGTACAAAGAAAACGATCACCCGGCAGTAAGCCCTAAGATGTGTCAAAGCATCAACAGTTAGACATTTGACAAAATGTTCTTAATTTCCTTTTTGTGATTACTGTTTCTGAGCAATAAATACTTATGTGGAGGGAGGAGGACTCCCAGTCCACTAGACTGCTAGATCCTGACCCTCTGACCCCATTTTTCTCTCTTATTTCTGTCTCTTTTCTAAATCTGTATGGCATGCCTACTTCAGACCTGTTCACCTGAGCTCACCCCTGCATTTAATGGTGTTATAAGTTTTTCCCCCTTTAATACCTTGCATTCCTTGTTTAGTTATTCTGTATACCAGAGAAAGTGATATAATCATGTATTTGCTTTTCTAATACTACTACATATAATACTGACTATATTTTAACCTAAGAATGTATCATGTTAGAGGTATTAAGTCTCAATCTAGATATTTTAGAAATTTGTCCAGTCAATATATTAACTACTATGAGCACTAGAAGGATAATAGTTTGTGATATGATATTTATATCTAGATATTGCTGATAAAAAAGTGAAATTGGGGTAGGAGAGAGTATAAGGTCAGAGGTGATTGCCTTGAAAACTGCCTGGCTGTGCTTAGGGATTGCTCCTGGTTCTGAGCTCAGGAACCAGTCCTGGAGGTATGATAGGGAATATATGCTGCCAGGGGTTGAGGCTGTTTGGGAAACAAACTGCACAAGTGAGCTGGCTGTTGTACTATGTCCCAGGTCAGGCCCTCACACAATATTTACTCTTAAGAGGCACATAAGAAAGAATTTTTATGGACAAAAGTTCAATGACATTCTACAGATTTAAAATATCATTTCTATCTATTTACAGAGCATGTGGTCTGCTCTTGGTGATATTTGACTCCATGTATAGGTATTATTTAGGCTTAAGATGAACTTGTAGATGTAATAAAAAAGTTACTAAAAATGTTTAAAGATATTGATATTTTTAAATGGAAAATATATCTAAAAGTTGTCTCAACCTTCCTATCAGATAGGTACTAAATATATCCCTTATATACACTTCTTAAAAATTCTGCTGTAGAATTATTTAAAGGAACTCATCTTCATTCACTTTATTTTTATTGTTTTAATAAAGTTTTAGGGGCTGAAGTGATAGTAGCTTGGTCCCAAACAAACAAACAGACAAACAAAAAACAAACAAATATGAGTCAGATGGGGTTGGAAACAAAGGTGGAGGGGTGCAGGTAATGGGGCTGTGAGATTGGAAGTGGGAACATTGTATGCTTGGACTTTATTGTAAATTATGATATATAAATTTTAAAAAATTTTTACTAATTCAATATTTTAATGAATAATAATAAAAATGAGTTCAAAATTAAACATGCAATATGATATACTATAAAGCTACACTTTCATATGTATCTTACTATGACTTCAGATATTTAAAAATGATTTTATTATCAAAAACACCTATTATATAGCAAGTTCTGTTATATCGTAGAATTACATATTTCTGTTTACTTTTTCTCTGAGCACAGAGCTCATGAGGTGCCCGGGAGGCATGGCGGGTTCTAGCCCTGGGCTGCCACCCCAGCAGAGCCTCACAACAAGCCAGCGACCCCCCCGACTCCATGGGGGCCGCCATTTTCCACATCGGACTTCCCTCTCGTCACAACTCCACCCAGCAGACCAGACTATCACAGCTCGGCTCGCACGGCCGCTAGCAGCCTCATGGTCATCTATAAATGCTTTATTTAGAGGTGACTACAAGAGTATGCCACCCGCATCGGCAAGCCTGGCAAGCTGCTCGTGTCATATTTGATATGCCAAATACCAGTAACATTTATATTTGGTCATTCCCATGACATAATATAATGGTTTGAGGCTCTTTATGTTCCTGGACCAAGTGGATGCCTTTGGGGTTCTACTTAGCATGAGACAGGACATATGGAGATATTACTGGTGCCCGCTCTAGCAAATAGATGATGAACGGGAAGATAGTGATAGTGTTTACTTTTACCTTGATTTTCTATAATAAACCAAATAATCTGTTATAACTTATTCATTCTTTATTTTGTGTAAAGTAACTATGAGCAATATGTTATAGTTACTTAATTTAGTTATATATATACATTTTTTTGCTTTTTTTGGAGTCACACCCGGCAATGCTCAGGGGTTTCTCCTGGCTCTGGACTTAGGAACCACTTCTGGGGGTGTTCGGGAGACCATATGGGATGCTAGGGATCGAACCCGGGCCAGCACAGGCTGGCCACATGTAAGGCAAAAAGCCCTACCCACTGGGCTATCGCTCGGACCCCAGCTTATTCATTCTTTAAACTATTAGTCGTTCTTTTTTTATGAAATCTTCTTTTCAGGATCATATTTTTATTGTCTGGACATTTCACTAGTCTTGGCTTTTTAAATTCTTTCCAATCTAACATTTTTATATTGTGCTATCTAGAGTTATATTTTCATTATAGAAAGGTAGAGTACTTGATCACTTTTTAACATATTGCTCATAGTTTCTTTACACATTCATTTTCTGTGAACCATGCAAAAAGTGTTTTGAATTGATCAGATGAAGATTTGTAGAGTTGGAGAATTCAAGTTTAAGAATCTACATGATAGGTTAGGAAAAAATGCTAAAACAGCTAAGGGTATGCCTGTCATCCACGGGACCTTGAATCAAGGCTCAGGAGTTGTGTGGTCTTTCAAGTGCCATTGACTGT
>JAJIBD010005394.1:0-63651 GCA_021461705.1 Cryptotis parvus
CCCGCCATAGTGCTTATTTATGTTACCGCGACCGGAGAACAAACCGCCAACATATGCTTTTTATGTGTTTTGTTTAGAAAACGCCCCAGGGATGGCGGGAAGTCCTCGTGGATGTCGACCCAGGAGTTGAGGGATAAACTGAGGTTCGCCCTGGCGCTCGGGTGCCACCCCAGCAGAAGCCTTCATTCAGGTAGGGGGACGCTTTCTTCTTTCGCTTCTGCTCCCAGCCCTGCATCACCCGAGGTCGATTCTAGGGCCGCGAGGGCCCCCGCAAGGCCAATGGGGCTGTCCTTAGGCTGCAGCTGGCCCCGCCCTAATGGAGGGGACACCAGCTGCTTCTGGGGAGTTCGTGGGCTCCGCGGCAGCGCTGACCAAGAACGTGACCTGTTCTGGCGCCCAGAGCAGCGCCAGGGGTTGGGTGGCGCTCGCTCCTGCCCCGCCGGCCGTTCCCCAGACTCCGCCCTGTTGTGCGTGTCACCGTCAGGGGCCCAGCTCTTGCTCCCTGTGAACCCGGGAACCAGGCACGCGCGGCCTCTCTGGGGACTTACGGGCCAGGAAATGCCGGAAGTTACTCGCTTAGGGGCTGGGGTGTGACTACCTGGTAAAACGTGAAAGCTTCTGGTTTCCTTCGGGTTTGGGGGTCGCATCTGGCGGTGCGCGGATCTTAGGTCTGGCTCTGCACCCAGGGTCCCTTCTGTCGGGCTCCAGAGATCCTCTGGGTGCCGGGGATTGATCCGGTCACAATGTGCAAGGCAAGTGCCCCCCCCACCGCGCTAGGTTCCCTGTCCCTGATGTGGTCGCTGAAAGTTAAACCTGTGAGTTTTCTTTGCAAGATAGGGAGGGAAATAGTAGCTTTGTGCTTCTTGTTTTTTTCCGTGTGCCGGCTCCCAACCTTAGGAGTGAATTCTAAGCTCACTGCTCCTCCTGACTCTCTTCCTGGGGTCTCCCTGCGTGCAGATGGGTCCTGCCTGCAGCCCGAGCACAGCGTAGGGGAAGCGTCACCATGGAGCGTGGCCGGGCTCGCAGAGTTCACCTGGTCCCGGTGGTGACTGCTCAGGAGACAGGCCTCAGCGGGCAGCGCCGGCTCGGGCTGTGAGGTGTCCCTGCCCCCTTGCCAGGCCCGCTGTGGGATGTCCTAGCGCAGGGCACGCCACACCACACTCTCAGAGGGCGGCAGGAGGGAACAAAAGCTATGCCAGGTGGCTCTGTTAGCCCCATGCTGGGTCTTGTGGCCTTCACTCCTCCAGCTCTAGCAGGGTCACGAGCGCCCCTGGAGCCTGGGCCCACGCCTGCTGGCCATTTGTGCGGGCTCTAACCCCATAGCAGGCGGCAGCACCATGCGGCGAGGTGCTGGGTAGCGTGGTCCAGGTGGGACGTGCCCGGAGACTTCGGCTGGACGGACTCGTGCAAGTACCTTGGCGCCTGCCCGTGCAGTCTCTGAAGACGGCCGGACCCTCGGTGCGGACCCTTGTTCTGAGCAGAGCTGGCTCTGCCGTGGAAGCTCCGGACGCCGGTTCCCACGCACGGATGCCGATTCTTTCCATGTGTTTCCATCCCAGCACGATGAAACCCGGGATCACGTGGAAGTGTGTCCCGATGCCGGCGTGATTGTTCAGGAACTGGCCCGGCGCACGCCCTTGATGGAGGGCGGCCCTGATCGCAGATTATGGCCACGATGGAACCAAGACCGACACCTTCCGGGTATGCTTCTGGGAGTGGAGGGTCCCCCCGGCGCCTCTGGGCGTTCTGTGTTGCGTCCCTGTCCTGGTTCCCAGCCCAGCCCAGAATCTCCCTGCCTGGCTCCTGTCACGGAGTCGAGTCACCAGTGTGTTCCCTGAGGCAGATCTGACGGCCTCTGAAGAACACCAGAAACCGTGTAACCCGGCGTTAGCAGCGTTGCTCACTGACACCCGAAGTGCGGCTTACCGGCCTTGCACCAGAGCCCCCGTGACTTTGTTCCCCCTTCATGGGGAGCGGCCTTGTCACTATACACCTGGCCATCGATGGCGCGGGGTCTGTCGCTCTTTGCAACATACTTTCCCGATCAGATGTAGTCCTGCTCTCCCCGGACCCTCTTTCTTGCTTTTGTCTGTACCACACCTGGTGGTGCTCAAGGGTTGCTCTGGCCCCGGGGTCCCCCCTGTGGTGCTTGGGAGCTGTGTGGGGTGTCTGTTGCCTCGTGCAAAGGAAGCTCCCGACGCCAATTCGCGTTAGAAACACTTAACTCGGTGCTGCTAGTCGCTCCCGATCTGTGGGTCTCAGTTTCTAGCTGCGCCTGAGGAAGCCCACGGAAGTTTCTTTTTAACGCTGCTCCCAGGGCACACGGCGCACAGCGGGCCACGCCAAGAGTGCCGGGACCCCGACTCCGCCTGGAGAACGGGAGGTGGGCGGGCGGCCGCTCTGTGCTGACCCCCCAGCGCCTGCCCGACCCCCCCCGTTTTTCTCCGACTTGTTATGGGGGACGTACTGGAACGACAGCACGAAAGACGACACTGTGAAAATGATATTCCAGGGCTTTCGCTGCCACCAGCTTCATGATGTCTTGGTGGCCCCAGGCACTGCGGACCTGACGGCAGACGTGGACTTCAGCTACCTGCGCAGAGTTGTCCAGGGGCAAGGTGGCCCTCGCTGGGGCCGCTGCGGCAGCAGGACTTCCTGAGAAACATGGGCATCGACGTGCGCCTGAAGGTACGGCGTGGCCTCGCCCGCTGGCCAGCCCCGGGGCTGTGGGCTTTGCTGTAGTGTTGGGCGAGTGGAAGGTACGGCGTGGCCTCGCCCCGCTGGCCAGCCCCGGTGGTGTGGGGCAGCCGCCGTGGCCCCACAGGAGTGGCAGACCCCTCCCCGTGTGTCTGCCCTTGGGTCTGTAGAGGCATCTGGAAGTTCAGACCCGCTGCCCTTGGTTGCTGGACGGATGCGGGAAAAGCCAGCCACGGGCTGCTCGTTGTCGGAGCGGCTGCGCCGTTCCGGCCCTTCCCTCAGGAGTTTCCTAAGGTGTTTCTTCGCAGGTTCTTTGGAGGAAGGCAGAGGAGCCGTCGCTGAAGCAGCAGTTACTCCAGGGGTACCACATGCTCATGAGCCCGCAGCAGATGGGGCAGAGGTTTCACTTCTTCGCCTTGTTGCCTCTTCAGAGACTGCAGGGCCCCTGGGAAGCCGGGCTAGTGTCCGCCCCGGTGCCCTCCGCGGGCTCAGTTGCTGGGTTTGGTGAACTTGTCTGGCGGTGATATTTCAGGGGTGGACATTTCCCCCAAGTCTACCTAAGAAGCCAAAATGAAGGAAACAGCATTTTCGTATGGGGCGGGTTAAACGACTCTTGAAGGTCCAGCCAACAAAGTGATCTGCGACTAAGCATTTCGCCCGTAAGGTTCTCTTGATGCAGACGGGACTCCCAATGTAATAAAGCGGCTTGTTTCATTGGGAAGCTCCTTGTACTTCAGGTGGAGCCGTATCTAGTGGCGACTCGTGGGGCACGTGAGGTGCTGGGCGTGCAGAGCCCTGTCCCCTGTGAAGCAGCTCTACGCCCCAGGCCCTTTGGCTTTCTCAGAAGGAACGTGACACTGGTTCAGTACAACACTCTGACTTAGGCCGGAGCCGATCCTGAGTGTAGACATGTCTTTACATGCAGCCAAGCTGGATTTGATCCCCAGCACCACAAATGGTCCCCCAGTCCTTCCAGGAGTGATCCCCGAGCACAGAACCAAGAGGAAGTCCTGAGCACTGCCCGTGTGTTGCAAAAACAAGTCGGCCATTTGTGGGTGTCACTGTCTCACTGTCTTCCCGTTCATCATCGATTGGCCCGAAAGGGCACCAGTAACATCTCCATATGTCCTGTCTCACGCAAGTAGAGCCCAAGGGCACCTGCTTGCTGCAGGAACATAAAGAGCCTCAAAACCATCCCATCAGGTCATGGGAATGAGGTCTGTAATCATTGCTGGTATTTGGCATATCAAATACGACATGGGAGGCTTGCCATTTGTGGGTAACAACAGATTTCTCCATATGGTGTCCCCGTGATTGACCAAGTTCACGGCACAACTGTCTCGGGTTCAGTGTCCCACCACCAGTGGACACCGCCCCTCCCCCAATTACAGGCACAACTTGCTGTAGCTTGTTATAATACAGACCTGCCTGATGTTTCGAAGTCCTCGAGGACTTACTGGGCTGGTGCTGGCTGAGCCTTTTCTGTCCCTTCCCACCAGCGTGGGCTCTGCCGCCACGGGAGTTGTGAGGAGATGACCCTGCAGTGTGGAGCTGGGCCGTCTGTGCAAGAAGCTGGGTGTTGGAGGGCCTTGGGCCTTCCTGCAGGAAGGGGACTTGGCCCACTCCCTCCCCAGAAGGCTCCAGAGGCTCGGCCTACCTGGACGGCGCTGCAGAGGCGTCCTGGGAGGGTAGTCCTGGAGCTGGGCGGTTCTGCTGAAGGGAGTGGTGGGGGTGGACGCTTGCCTTCCACCGGGCGGGGACTCGGTCCACCCGATCTGGAGAAGGCTCGGAGAGCCAGACCCGGCCTACGTGGCCAGCTCAGCAGTGATGTTATGACAAAGTATATTTGAAGGCAAAAAACAAAATGCTTCCACAAGCAGAAGGTTCAGAGTAACTTTTTGGGCTGAGCTGCTTAGAGTCGTGGGCTGAGGCACTGCGCCTTGCACACAGCTGACCTCGCTTCATCTCTGCACCACAGCAGAGCAGGAGTGAGCCGAGTACCGCCAGGTGTAGTCCAGATGCCCCCCCTAAAAATGTAGTTCAGCTGTTTGGCCTTTTGGGTCGCACCCAGCAATGCTCAAGGGTTACTCTTGGGTCTGGATTCAGAATTACTCCGGCAGTGCTCAAGGGGACCATATGGGTGCCGGATTGAGCAAGGGCCGGGCCTCTTGTGAAGCAAGGGGCCCTCCCGCTGTACGGATTGCTTTGGCCCAGTATTCTTGTACTGTAAAGCTTCTAGTGATGATCTAGCAGCAGTGCAAGAGGGAAGTTGTGCTGCTGCTGTGAGGATGTGTAAGCAAGTCCACAGGAAGTGACGCTCTGCGAAGCGGCCGGGAGCTTCTACTCTGTGGTCTGGAAAGGGGATCACTGTCTCACTGTATCACTGTCTTCCCGTTGTTTATCAATTCGCTCGAGCGGGCACCAGTAACATCTCCATACGTCCTGTTGCAAGAAAGTGTAGCCAAACAGCATTTGCTTGATCTTGGACAGGAAGAGCCTCAAAACATTCCTCAGGTCATGGAATTGAGGTCCAAATTGTTACTGGTTTTTGGCATATCAAGACACGGGTAGCTTGCGAGGCTCTGCCGGGTAGGATTTGGGGGAAGGCAACAGAATTGTAACAATTTCCTTAGAGACATATAAGAATTTATAGGTATCGAGCATAAATCTGGGAATGCAAAGCAAGTCCTACCCACTGTACTATCTCTGGCTCAGAAGCTCTGCATGGAGGAGAAGGGATGAGACTGTTAGCCACCTGGGAGGGATGAGCATGAAACAGGCCTCAAGGGCAGGAACCCCAGTGACCATTGAAGACTGATTAGCTCAGAGACAGGATGGGGTCAAAGGTTTGCAGGCAGTGGATACAAAGGCCTCAGCCTGAGTAGCCATGATGGTGGATTGAGAATGGGGGTGTGGAAAGACCGAGTCATTGGAGATCCCTAGACCTGTTTCAGGTGAGCAGCTTGGCAGGTAAGCTATAGACGCAACATAGCTTTATCTGGTAAAAGCGAAAGCTGGTATTATTTCCAACAATTATTAGTACACTGTTCCCTTCTCTGTCTTACCTAACCTCCGAGTCCCACACACTTGAGGTAGATTCCACTCACTGATAGACCCCTGGTCCATGATTTGCCCCTCTATGGAGGTACTTTTACATTTACAAATGGTGATTCTCACCCAAAACATAAAAGGTAAACTGCTGAGAACAATTAAATTCTACACTTCTCAACTTTAAAAGGTGAGACAATCACATCTCGGCCTTTTGGCTAAGATCAAGTGTGTAAAGGTGGGAAAAGAATGGTTAAAAACTACAACCAAGGACATGTGTACTATTGGAGCATAGTTCTCAAATATTTCATAGAAATTGAACTATCGAGATATTAACGAAATATACTGTCATATTACCAATAACCGCCATCAAGTTTTCCCTTGGGAATGGGCTTCGAGGGTCGAAGTCGAGCAAAGTGGTTTGGAAGAGGAACCGTGCGCGGAGGCACGGAGGTTTCCACACGGAGCTGAATCTGCATTTCCAGAAAACGTTGCGTTAACTCCCACGCCCTGATAGGTCTGCGCGGGACCAGTCCCAGCGGCTGCTGCGTGGGCAGGGCCTCATTTCTGTATGTCCTGAACGACGCACGCTCCTGGCGTGGCCCCATCCTCCCTCCTGCCCGCGCCCACCTACCCCCACGGTCACCATCCTGCAACTTAGCTGGGAGAAATTTCAGAAGCTGCAAGTGCCCGTGCTGACTCCTAGTGTTTATGGTTGTATAGTTAAGGAGGCAGAGCTAGGAACAGCCTCGTAGCTTCAAAGTTAGACACTGACTGCTTTGTCGTTCAGTTAATCAAGCAAAATGCAGTTCCTGAAAAATTGGTTAGATAGAACCTTTAGGAAATGAGACCTTGAGGTAATGACCTCAGATTCCATATAAAATTGTAATAATGAGTGGCTTTATTTGATGCAGTTAAAGAAGTCAGTGTTCTTAAATATAGTATGGCTTTCATTTACATTTACTGTATCCAAAATAGTTCTCTTACAAAGGTCTGGGAAAATAATACAACCGGATAATATTTTCTTTGGATACCTCAACAAGAGATAGTTTTCACATGGGAAAACTACAGTAATATGGAAATACATTTTATTATTAAGTTTCTTTGAGGATATTTACAAAAAATGGGACGTAACAAAATATTTAAAAAGTACTAAATAGTGTCATTATAGACTTTTGTACATTATAAAATGTCTCAGACAACTATTATATAGACACAACTTCAGACAAAAAAGATTATATAGGCCCCGCCCCAGCCCACCACGACGCCATTTCAGAGGCTGTTTCGGGGGACTGGCACTGTTCAGCAAGAGTGCCGTGGTGTCATGGCTTCCTAAGGCCTGGATCTGAGCCTACGTGGACTAACTTTCCAGTTGATTTCTGAGTCATGACCTTTTTTGGTGAGTGGGGAGCTGGGCGGGCACGCCATGGCCGGGCCGGAGCCGACACCCAGGTTTTCTGACTGCAGGTATCTGTTCTTTTGGAGACCAGTATAAAAGGTTTACAATGATCACTGAGGACTAAAGAAACAGCACTGTCATATTATTATTTTATAATTATTCTCTCGGAGCTTAGGCTCTTGGGGGGAAACGTTGGTTCCTGGAGGCTCTGAAGCCGTCTGAGCCCGTAAGCGCTGAGTGAGCCACACGCCGTGCAGCCCGTAAGCGCTGAGTGAGCCACACGCCGTGCAGCCCGTAAGCGCTGAGTGAGCCACACGCCGTGCAGCTGCAGCCGGCGCAGACGCCACCTCTCAGGCCCTGAGAGCACCCTGGAGAGCACGTGGCTCACGGGCAGCCGCTCCCGCACTGGCCTCACTCCACACACCTCTGATGGCCCCCACGCTGCTTGGGTGGGGTGCACGGGGACCCACACTGAGGCTGTGCCTGCTGTAAACTGACGCGGGGAGCAGAGCTGGGTGCAGTGAGGCTGGGCTGGGGGAGCTAAACGCCACCCTGGCACACGGGCCTCACGGCCGCATCCCCACTCGGAGGGTATGGCCACACAAAAGCGGGCCAGCGAGATACGGGTGGGACCAGCCCAGCCCCTGCGACCCTGGTGTCCAGGCGACCCTGCGGCCAGCCTCTGGTCAGCCAGACAGCACAGAGTGGAGACCAGGATCTTTACATGTGAACTTCAGCCTCAACTCCCGGGGCTCTGGTCACACACAGTAACTGGCCTCTAGTTTGTCTTTAAAAATAAAACTAGCAAACAGGAACGGGGAGATAAATTAAGTGCCATTATTGTACTAAAGTGGAGGATTAGAAAAAGTACAAAAACCAGTTATTGCGTAGGTTAGAAAAACTCATGAAAAGCTGGTTCCGGGCGCGTTGTTACTTGCTCCCCCCTCCTGAGCGACAGTATTGGTCCACTCGGCCCTCCTTGGGGCGTGCTGTCCTGTCCGTGCAGCCCGCAGGCAGAAGCCGCCGCCTAGGGATCCTCGTCCATGCCGCGGGGCTGGGCGCCATGATGAAGTGCTGGGGGGTAGGCGAGGTTGTGCGTGTAGGCGTGCACCTCCCAGCGGGCGTCGTCGCTCTCGTGCGTGATGTAGCGCCCCCGATGCGCTGCCTCGAACTCCCGCAGGTCCAGCCACGCCTGATAGTCCTGGGGGAAGGGGTGATCAGGAGCCACGAGAGACAAAACCTGCGACGGAGCCCCGAGGACAGCGGGAGCTCTGCACACGCCCACCGGGGTTCGATCCCGGCACCCCACTCAGCCCTCCAAGCCTGCCACGAGTGAGCCCCGAGCACTGTCCGGTGTGGTCTAAAATTAAACCCAAAATCATCTTGTCGGCCGGTCACAGCGGTGCGTGCTGGTCGGCAAGTCCCAGCTGCAGGCTTTGCACGGATCACCCTTTTTGCAGACTTGGAGCCCTGCAGGGGGACTGTTGCTACTTCCTGAAACTCAAGGATGGTCACAGGTGCCCGAGGCACTCACAGTGACCACCAGGCCCCCACTGGGGAGAACACTTAGACTCGCCAGAGCCGCTGACTGACCACTGTGGCTGAGCACTTCTTCCCGCCACGGCTCCCCTTTACTTCCTTGAAAAAATAAAATTGGGGAGGGGGGGGTTGCTCCCAGCTCAGTGCTCGGGGCCGCTCCCAGCAGTGCTCAGAGGAATGAGGGGTGCCTGGAGGGAGCCGCCCGACTGGCCAGGAGGGACCATCCATGTCCTGACCACAGCATCTGCAACAGCTGCTGGGCTCCGAGTCCTGCCCTTAAAGGCTTTCTATTCTCTGCCACGCCCATACAAGCCTGTGGACTTCCCTTTGCCACGTCCATTAAGCCTTCGTGGACTTCTGTGTTATGGTGTGAGGGCTGGGGGCCCGGGGGGCCGCACTCTCACTGTGGTGGTCGCCAGGGGTCCCGTGCATACAGGACTCACATTCCAAAACCCAAGTTTAAGAACTGAGACAGCGGACAGGACGCGCCTCCCTGATAGGAGGGGAAACCGCTCCCACCTGGCCCGACTCCCGGTCTCCCACCTTGGGCATCTCGCCCAGGACTGTGGCCCGGCCCAGGCGACGCTCTCACAGCCCCTAAACTGTCCCAATGAGAGGGGCTGCAGAATGCACTGACTTCCTGCTCTCCCTCGGGGCTTCCTGCCTGATGGGTCAGCGCCCAGCCCGCCTGCAACACTCGCCTGGACACGCTAACCCAAGTGGTGGGGCGAGACTGACCTGCAGCCAGGGGTGGCTGAGCGACTTGTCCACGCTGAAGCGCTTCCTCATCTTCACCTGAAGCAGGTTGTTGATCAGATCAATTGCTGTGGGGGAGACAGGCTCGTGAGTGGCTGCAGGCCCTGGGCTGCCTTGCACGGACCACGACCACTGGGGTATAGAACGGTCAGGCTGAACCGAGGGCGGGGCAGGCCCCAGCGCGTGAGTTTTTTCCCCACGCAGCCATCTGGCCCCGACAAGCAGCTGGGACCACGCCACACTGTTAGGGGCGGCTGCAACCACACCTGCCAGTGCGCAGGTCTCACTCCTGGTGGGCTCTGGGGACCCACTAGGGTGCGGGAGAACCTGGGTCCTTCTCCCTGGCCCTGTCCCACAGGTCACCCGGTTTCAGGGCTCCATGCGATCCTGGGGGTTCTCAGGGAGACCTCACAGGGACGTGGCCCACTCACGGGTGGGGGTGATGCGGGGGCTGGCCCAGGGGTCAGGGGCAGCTCACAGTCCTGGTCTTCCCCTTAGCACAGGGGCTCAGGTGCCCGGCGAGGACTGGGCGACAGTCCAGGGGTCACGCACTTGAGCTTGTGGCCAGCCCAACCCAGATCCCTGGCGTTGCTGGGTGTGGACCCCAGCAGGCAGCCGGGTCCATCACCGCCAAGCTCTGGGCCAATCACACGTGGGACAAGCACATCCTCACACATGTCTGGGTCCGGGGACTCCACCCTGGCGACTGGGGTCTGGTACTTGTTGGCAAAATCACTCGCTCCGAGGGGTTGGCTCCAGCCCTGATGTGGGGGGCCCAGGCGGTCCTGCCGACTCCACGGCCCCCAAACACTATTTCGGAGTGGGGTGCCCAGAAGCGCTGGTCAAGGTGCCAATCCCGTTTCCTTGGGGCATCTGGGCAGGCAGACATACCCGCCAACGGCCAGGCAGGACACAAACACGAAGTGAACGAAGGACACGGCTATGAGCTCGAGCCCCGCCACGAGAGACAGAATTGGAGGACACGCAAGAGCCGCCCTCGCCACTCCCGAGGCCCACGGGGATGCAGGACTCGACCCAGAGAGGGGCTGGAGCCGGGACAATCAGTGACCCCATACCCAGCCTGTTCCAGGCTGACCGCACCCACACAAACAGGGGCGGCAGACGGGCCACACAGAAAGGGGCCCAGTGCTGGTGGACGTGAGCAGACACAGGCAAGGGCAGCGGCCGGAAGCAGGTCCTTGGGGACTCAGGACGAAGAAGGGGGGCAGGCGGGGGGGGGGGGGACGAGGCCACACTGACCTTCGCCGGAGATCTCCCTCCACGGATTCGGGGGTACATGAAGGCCGCGTTCTGGATCTGGTCATTGATGTCCTCGTCCTCATTGAAGGGGAAGGTGCCGCTGAGGCTGACGTAGACGATCACGCCCACGGACCACATGTCCAGGGAGCGGTTGTAGCCTTTGCTGCGGAGCACCTCGGGGGCCAGGTAGGCGGGCGTGCCCACCACGGAGCGCCGGAACGACTTCTCGCCGATGATGCGGGCGAAGCCGAAGTCACACAGCTTCACCTGGCGGGGGCACAGCGGTCACCTCGGGGCGGCTCCACCGGAAATGCCCCACCGGCCTCATGAGCCTCTCCGGCACTGGCACCAGAAACCTTGCTCGTCCCACAGGCTGCCGACGGCAGGTCACGGCAAGGCGAGCTTCTGTGTTCCTGTTTGCTCACCGGTTAGTGTTGAGTGACGGATTCCTGTGCCTGGCCTTGGGTACACCGTCACCTCCCCCACCACCCAAGGTTTGAGGAGCTGAAGGTGCCAACCCGTCTGCTGGCATCAGGCTCCTTGAATGAGGAATCAGAGGATTCAGATTCTGTGGCACCAAATCCAGTTTGGGGGTCACAGAGCACACGTCCTTGCTCTCCACAACGCAAACACAAGGTTCGATCCCCAGCACCATAGACGGTTCCCAAGCACTACCAGGGGTAGCCGCTGAGCAGAGCCAGGAGTGACCCCGGGCCCCACTGGACCAACTCCTCTACATGTGGCTTGATCGCTCCTCTCCCCACGGCTGGTAATGGGTGGGCGAGTGGCGATTTCTTTTGCCCAGTAAAGACAGAAATGAACAACTGGTGGAAAGAAATTTTCTGTGGGCTGAAGCAATAGTCTAGCAGGGAGGGCGCTGGCATTGGATGTGGCCAACCCTGGTTCAATGCCTGCCACAACATAAATGTCCCCAAGCACCACCAGGAGTGATCCCTGAGCACAGAGCCAGGAGTCAGCTCTGAGTACAGCCGGGGGTGGCCCCAAAACCACGAAAATGTTTCCTGTGACTGCAGCCCCGAGGGCTGCTCGTGAGACAGACGGGAACTTGTGCGGAAGGTGCCGCGCCAGCACAGACGGACTCAGGTCTCAGAGACCCCCTGGGGTCTGTCCTGGCTCCTCCAGGCTAAGGGGAAATGGTGGCCCCGTGCTGAGGGGGCACAGCCCATCACCCAAGGCTGTGCCGTGACAGTCCGTGCCCGCCCGCTGGTGTCTGCCGCAGCTTGCGGTGGGGAACTGGCGTGAAGGGGCCCTTGAGGCCGGGTCTCAGCGCAGGCTGCACCTGGCGCTGCCACATGCAGACCCTTGGGGTCCAGGCAGCATCGGGTCTGGTGTCCTGGGCCACAGTGGAGAGCAAGAGAGGCCTCCTCAGAGGCACGGTGCTAGAACTGGGCTCGCTGATCATGACGCGGCCAACTGCAACAGCCCTTTTGACTCTGCAAGAACAAGAATCACTTTATTTTGGCTGTGCTCAGGGGTGACTCCTGGAGATCTCAGGGGACCACTTGCAGTGCTGGGGATCAAACCTGGGTCAGCCGTGGGCAAGGAAGGTGCCTTACCATCCCGTGCCGCCAAGAGAGAATCACTCTGCTGATGACTCTTTGTGGGGTGGAGGGTGGTGGGGGATCAGTCAGGGCTTACTTTGAGCTCTGTGCTCAGAAATCCCTTTCTGAGTGACTCAGGACTATTTGGGGTGCGGGGTCCTCCCCAGCGTGGCCGCCTGCAGAGCACGACCTTCGGCCTCTAATGAATCCATCCTCTCCTTGCACTGCCTGGGATGCTGATGGCACAGCGGAATCAGCCACTTGAGGCTGAGAAACCAATTTGCATCCATGCTTCAAATTAGTGCTTTGAATGCCTGGAGCTGTGCTTTTGAATAAAACCAAATTTACCCAAACAAGAAGCTCCGTCCTGGGCCCAGAGCCAGGGAAGGCGCTGCTGCACCCAGGGGGCCGGGGACCCCGTGCTGACCCCGCCAGCTCAGGCAGCAGGAAGAGTGTCCGAAAATGGTCCCAGGAAGAGGACTCCAGGGCTGAGTGCCGCTCTGCTCCCCACAGGTGAGGGCCGCGTGCCAAGCCTCGCTCCTGGCCGTCGGCTCAGTGGCTCTGACAAAACCCAGCAGAGCCCCAGTCTGACCGCAGAGCGTCCTGGCAGTGACGCTCCCGGCGGGTGGTTTCTAGGCAGCATCGTGGAGCCTGGAGGCAGATTCTGCTGGAGAACGCCGGAGCCCCTGGGTCCGGGACTTGGCTCTGGAGCCGTCTCACCTGTGGGAAGGGCTCGGCCGAGGCCAGCAGCACGTTCTCCGGCTTCAGGTCACAGTGCACAATGTTCTTAAAGTGCAGGTTCCTCAGGGCAACGAGGATCTGGAGTCAGAAACACACCGGAGTGTTTCCCGATGCCCGGGAAGACACGCCCATCCACTCCCAACCAGAGCCCTGCCGTGGCAGGGGAGGCCTGAAACCCACTCCCGCCTCCAGACGCCGAGTCCACGTCTGCGTACCTGCGTCACCATGAACTTGGTGATGCGCTCCGGGAGAGCGGCTTTTCTCGCTCGACAGAATCATTTCCAACATGTCTCCGTGCAGCTTCTCCATGACTACAAACACTCGCTCTGGGGTTTCAAACATACATTCCAGGTTTACAATCCCAGGGTGGTGCAAATTCTGAAGAGTTGCAGAACATTTATTTGACCAACTGGAGCAGAGAAGCAGTTTCAACACTACATAAATCTCTCCCGGCTGTGCTACACACCAGGCCCGTGCGACTAGGCGGGGCGGACACGGCCCACGGACACGCCGGGCACCGGCTGCAGCCCCTGCCCAGCACCTGCTAGACCTGCCCCTGCTGCAGTCTCGGGTGCCAGGGCAGGGCACGGCTGCCAGCTTCCGCCGAGGGCCTCCCGCTCCCTCCAGTCTCCTTCACTTGTGCCCGGCTCTGAGACGGGGCGCGTGGCGCTGTCCCCGCTAACTGAAGCGCTATCGGTCCTCAGAGACGCGCGGAAACCTTCCCCCAGCGCCAATCGGACATAGCAGCCAAGCTCCAGAATGTCCCAGGAGGAAAACACTGAGGCTTAACTTCTTCGGGCGTTGGGGCCACACCCAAGGGTGCTCAGGGATCACTCCTGGTGGGCCTCGGTGGGGAGGGTCCTATGTGGTGCCCAGGGTCAGCCACGTGCAAGGCAAGCGCCTAAGCCCTGACCTGTCTCTCCGCCCCCAGTGCTGGGATTTCGGTATCCGGCTTCAGCCCCTGACCCGACCCCCGGCCTGTTCTGGGCCTCGGGGTTCCGTGCTTACTGCTCACAAGCGTCTTCCGACTCCCTTTCCGTTACTGAGGGAACAGGGGCGGCTCAGAGGGCGGCCGACCGCTCCTCTAACGGGTGCTGGGATGCATTATCTTGATTCCCACCGTGCCGCCTGCCGCAGCGTGGCTGTCCTGGCACCCCAGGGGAGCTGGTGAGACCCAAGTGCAGGGGTGTCCGTCATTTCAGCCCAAAGCCCGAGGCTTGCCGGGACCCCCCAGCCCGCCTCTTCTTTTGCTTGGCCACGGTGTTCCAGGATGTTCCAGCCGAGGCCTGTAGTTCAGCCATGGTGCCGCCCACCCCACGCAGGTTGCCAGGAGGCCCCCGAGTCGGGTGGGGGCGCACTGGGCACGTTCGCTTCAGCCACGCCTCGGGGACAGCAGAGTTTCAGAAATGTTCAGAGAACGGGGACCAGCGGGCAGCGAGCCAGCAGCCCGATGCTTCTCATCAGCCACGCCCAGGGCTGGCCGGAGACCCTGGGGAGAGACGGGACCCCTAGGCGGGGAGATCAGGTCCAAGAGGGTCCCATCCTGTCCCACAGAGCCACCAGGCAAAGGTCTGCGCTGGACGATGCTGAGAGTGTAAGTGCTTAAGTCTCATTTCCGGCACAAACCGAGCGGCTCACAGCACAGAGCGTGACTGTCTCATCCTCAGCAGACCTGAGTGTGGCAGTAACGTGCTGGGTCTAAGGACTGCGTGGTATTTCAGAGATGCATCGTGATGGATGCTGGTCCCTGGGCAGTGAGAATGACCAGACAGGGACAGGGGCGGGGCTGTTGTCTAGGGGCAGAGTGCCCCCTGAAGACAGCTTCCCTCCAGCACCATGGGGCACGTGGCCCCCAGAACAATAATGAAAAACGCAAGTGACAGAAAACCAGAATGTTGTAGGCCAGCAGGGAGCTGACGGGGGACAGCCCCGTGGGTCTTTCTGCTACCCAGGGGCTGGGAAGGTGGGAGGGAGCACGCTCCCTGCCTGTCACCCAGGTCCGAAGGGGAGACCCCAACCTTTCTTGTTTTGGGGTGAGGCCTCACGCACGCAAGCAGCAAACCCTAGTGTTCCCACACGCTACACAGACGCAATCTCCAAATCGAAACACTGCCAGAACATGGGCCGGAACCGCACACAGCGGGAGGGTGTTTGCCTTGCACGTAGCGAACCTGGGTTCGATCCCCAGCATCCCACAGGGTCCTCCAAGCACCGCCAGGAGTAATTCCTGAGTGCAGAGTTAGGAGTCACCCTTGAGCATTCTGGGTGTGACCCAAAAAGAAAGAAAAAGACAAAGCCAGAAGGCGCCTCGTTCACCTGCAAGATGGCCACTTCATTCCGGAGCTGGCTCTCCTGCTTGGTGGGAAACCTCAGCTTGTCGATCACCTTGATGGCCACGTCCCTCCCAGTCTTGCGGTGTTTGCCTGTTGCCAATGCACAGAGAGTGGTCAGCCAGCCCAGCACACCAGACCCCACGCACAGACAGAGAGTGGTCAGCCAGCCCAGCACACCAGACCCCACGCACAGACAGAGAGTGGTCAGCCAGCCCAGCACACTGGACCCCACGCGCAACAGAGAGTGGTCAGCCAGCCCAGCACACCGGACCCCACGCACAGACAAGAGAGTGGTCAGCCAGCCCAGCACACGGACCCACGCACAGACAGAGAGTGGTCAGCCAGCCCAGCACACCAGGCCCCGTGGACTGTGTGGGATCAGTCTGCTTCGGTCTCTCTCAAGCCTGTTTTGTTTTCTCTCAGGTCTGACAGAAACGATGCATGCCCGCTGGACCGCCTGAGCAAGTCCGCCATGGCAGCACCAGGTGCAGGGCCTCTGGGGAGCAGGAGGTGCTTGTCTCGGGTTCCCTGAGAGCTGCCGTAAGACCCTGCCACATCGCAGGGCAGGTGGGCAGGGACACGGCTCCCGTGGACGTGGCTCTTTCACATGCTGAATCATACTTCCTGTGCACGCCACACACAGGACCTGGACCGGGACCAGACACTAGATGAAGCCCCAGGGAGGCCACGGGCCACGCTGAGTGGAAGCTGAGGATGGTTCTGGGGAACGGACTTGGCAAGCACCGAGGAACCCAGGTCTGTAGCCCTCACTAACAATCAGGGCCATAACAGACAGACGGGCCAAATATGGCAAGGGCTCGGCTAATGGGTCAGGCTAGCTTCGGAGTGTCCGGATGGCGGCCTCTCTCCCTCTCCTGGGGTCCAATGCCCTGAGCGGGTGGTCATGCCCCCTCTCCGGAGCCCAGGGCCCTGGGCAGGGCGCGCGCCCCCTGTCTCCCGGTATGCCGAGCCGCAGACACTCACCTCCATAAACGATGCCGATTGGCCAGACCCCCAGGACCTCGTCCGCGAAGATTTGGTACACAGAACTGATGTCCTGCAGGTAGGAGGGACGGGACGAGTGTGACTATGGGGACAGGGCATGTGAGGGGGGACAGGGGCGTGTGTGACTCTGGGACTGGGTGTGTGTGACTGGGGGGGACAGGGTGTGTGTGACTGGGGGAAAGGCGTGTGTGACTCTGGGACAGGGCGTGTGTAACTGGGAGGACGAGGCGTGTGTGACTGGGGCAGGACCAGAGCCAGCCTCACCGAGGCCCTGGCTCAGATGCCAACAGTACACTAGCAACTGCTTTTCCTAATGTAAGAAGTGTATAACAGGCCTCCATGTCCAAGGAGTTGTCAGTGGTGGCCCTCTGCATGGGGCGCTATTGGCTACAGCCTTCTCTCCCTCCTGCCAACAGCAGTGAGCCAGGAGAACAGTGGGCATGAAACTCAAGCACCACAGTACAGTGGGCAGAGTGACAGTACAGTGGGTCAAAGTGACAGTAAAGCGGTCAGAGTGACAGTACAGTCGGTCAGAGTGACAGTACAGCGGTCAGAGTGACAGTACAGCGGTCAGAGTGACAGTACAGCGGTCAGAGTGACAGCACAGCGGTCAGAGTGACAGTCAGCGTCAGAAAGACAGTGCAGCGGTCAGAGTGACAGTACAGCGGTCAGAGTGACAGTACAGCGGTCAGAGTGACAGTACAGCGGTCAGAGTGACAGTAGCGGTCAGGAGTGACAGTGCAGCGGTCAGAGTGACAGTGCAGCGGTCAGAGTGACAGTACAGCGGTCAGAGTGACAGTACAGCGGTCAGAGTGACAGTAAAGCGGTCAGAGTGACAGTACAGTGGTCAGAGTGACAGTACAGTGGTCAGAGTGACAGTACAGCGGTCAGAGTGACAGTACAGTGGTCAGAGTGACAGTACAGTGGTCAGAGTGACAGTACAGTGGTCAGAGTGACAGTACAGTGGTCAGAGTGACAGTACAGTGGTCAGAGTGACAGTACAGTAGTCAGAGTGACAGTACAGTGGTCAGAGTGACAGTACAGTGGTCAGAGTGACAGTACAGTGGTCAGAGTGACAGTACAGTGGTCAGAGTGACAGTACAGCGGTCAGAGTGACAGTACAGTGGGTCAGAGTGACAGTACAGTGGTCAGAGTGACAGTATAACAAACAGACAGTGGTAGAGGACAACAGTGGTAGAGTGAAGTAAGAGTCAAGTGACAGTAAAACACGTCAGAGTGAAGTACAGCGGTCAGAGGACAAAGTTAAAAACACGCAGAGTGATAGTACAGCGGTCAGAGTGACAGTACAGTGGTCAGAGGAAAACATAAGCAAAAAACAACAGTGGTCAGAGTGACAGTACATGGGTCAGAGTGACAGTACAGTGGTCAGAACAGTATAGTGGGTCAGTGACGTACAGTGGTCAGAGTGACAGTACAGTGGGTCAGAGTGACAGTACAGCGGTCAGAGTGACAGTACAGTGGGTCAGAGTGACAGTACAGCAGTCAGAGTGACAGTACAGCGGTCAGAGTGACAGTAAGCAGTCAGAGGACAGTAGTGGGTCAGAGTGACAGTACAGCGGTCAGAGTGATAGTACAGCGGTCAGAGTGACAGTACAGTGGTCAGAGTGACAGTACAGTGGTAGCTAGACAGTGGTCAGAGTGACAGTACAGCAGTCAGAGTGACAGTACAGTGTCAGAGTGACGTACAGTGGGTAAAGTGACAGTACATGCAATACACATTCAGTGACAGTACAGTGGTCAGGGACAGTACAGTGGGTCAGGTGACAGTACAGTGGTCAGGACAGTATAGTGGGTCAGAGTGACAGTACAGCAGTCAGAGTGACAGTACAGTGGTCAGAGTGACAGTCAGTGGTCAGAGTGACAGTACAGTGGTCAGAGTGACAGTACAGCGGTCAGAGTGACAGTACAGTGGTCAGAGTGACAGTACAGTGGTCAGAGTGACAGTACAGTGGTCAGAGTGACAGTACAGCGGTCAGAGTGACAGTACAGTGGTCAGAGTGACAGTACAGTGGTCAGAGTGACAGTACAGGTTAGAGTGACAGTACAGTGGTCAGAGTGACAGTACAGTGGTCAGAGTGACAGTACAGTGGTCGAGTGACAGTACAGTGGTCAGAGGACAGTACAGTGGGTCAGAGTGACAGAACAGTGGTCAGAGTGACAGTACAGTGGTCAGAGTGACAGTACAGCGGTCAGAGTGACAGTACAGTGGTAGTACAGTACGAGAAAGAATAAGTACAGTGGTCAGAGTGACAGTACAGTGGTCAGAGTGACAGAACAGCAGTCAAGAGTGACAGTACAGTGGTCAGAGTGACAGTACAGTGGTCAGAGTGACAGTACAGTGGTCAGAGTGACAGTACAGCGGTCAGAGTGACAGTACAGTGGTCAGAGTGACAGTACAGTGGTCAGAGTGACAGTAAGTGGGTCAGGAGTGACAGTACAGCAGTCAGAGTGATAGTACAGCGGTCAGAGTGACAGTACAGCGGTCAGAGTGACAGTACAGCGGTCAGAGTGACAGTACAGCGGTCAGAGTGACAGTACTGTGGGTCAGAGTGACAGTACAGTGGGTCAGAGTGACCAACAGCGGTCAGAGTGACAGTACACTGGTCAGAGTGACAGTACACTGGTCAGAGTGACAGTACAGTGGTCAGAGTGACAGTACAGTGGGTCAGTGTGACAGTACAGTGGTCAGAGTGACAGTATAGTGGGTCAGTGTGAAGTACAGTGGTCAGAGTGACAGTACAGGGGTCAGCGTGACAGTACAGTGGTCAGAGTGACAGTACAGTGGGTCAGAGTGACAGTACAGCAGTCAGAGTACAGACATTAGAGTACAGAAGTTAGGACAGTACAGGGTAGAGTGACAGTACAGTGGTCAGAGTGACAGTACAGGTCAGAGTGACAGTACAGTGGTCAGAGTGACAGTGCAGTGGTCAGAGTGACAGTACAGTGGTCAGAGTGACAGTACAGTGGTCAGAGGATACACAGTGTAGTGACAGTACAGTGGTCAGAGTGACAGTACAGCGGTCAGAGTGACAGTACGTGGTCAGAGTGACAGTACAGCAGTCAGAGTGACAGTACAGTTGTTGACAGTGGTCAGAGTGACAGTACAGTGGTCAGAGTGACAGTACAGTGGTCAGAGTGACAGTACAGTGGGTCATAGTGACACAACAGCGGTCAGAGTGACAGTACAGTGGTCAGAGTGACAGTACAGTGGTCAGAGTGACAGCACTGCGGTCAGAGTGACAGAACAGCAGTCAAGAGTGACAGCACAGCGGTCAGAGTGACAGTCCAGTGGTCAGAGTGACAGTACAGCGGTCAGAGTGACAGTACAGTGGTCAGAGTGACAGTACAGCGGTCAGTGACAGTACAGTGGTCAGAGTGACAGTACAGTGGTCAGAGAGACTGAGAGCCTGTGTGTCAGAGTGACAGTACAGTGGTCAGTGACAGTACAGTGGTCAGAGTGACTGTACAGAGCTAGTGACAGTTCAGCGGTCAGAGTGACAGTACAGTGGTCAGAGTGACAGTACAGCAGTCAGAGTGACAGTACAGTGATCAGAGTGACAGTACAGTGGTCAGAGAGACTGACAGCACTGTGGATCAGAGTGACAGTACAGCGGTCATAGTGACAGTACAGTGGTCAGAGTGACAGTACAGTGGTCAGAGTGACAGTACAGTGGTCAGAGTGACAGTACAGCGGTCAGAGTGAGAGTACAGTGGTCAGAGTGACAGTACAGCAGTCAGAGTGACAGTACAGCGGTCAGAGTGACAGTAAGCAGTCAGAGTGACAGTCTAGTGGGTCAGAGTGACAGTACAGCGGTCAGAGTGATAGTACAGCGGTCAGAGTGACAGTACAGTGGTCAGATTGACAGTACAGTGGTCAGCGTGACAGTACAGTGGTCAGAGTGACAGTACAGCAGGCAGAGTGACAGTACAGTGGTCAGAGTGACAGTACAGTGGGTCAGTGTGACAGTACAGTGGTAAAGTGACAGTATAGTGGGTCAGTGTGACAGTACAGTGGTCAGGACAGTACAGTGGGTCAGTGACAGTACAGTGAAAGTGGGTGAGTGTGACAGTACAGTGGTCAGAGTGACAGTATAGTGGGTCAGAGTGACAGTAAAGCGGTCAGTGACAGTACAGTGGGTACAGTGACAGTACAGTGGTAGATAGTGTAGAGCAACAGTAGTCAGTGACAGTACAGTGGTCAGAGTGACAGTGCAGTGGTCAGAGTGACAGTACAGTGGTCAGAGTGACAGTACAGCGGTCAGAGTGACAGTACAGTGGTCAGAGTGACAGTGCAGTGGTCAGAGTGACAGTACAGTGGTCAGAGTGACAGTACAGCGGTCAGAGTGACAGTACAGTGGTCAGAGTGACAGTACAGTGGTCAGAGTGACAGTACAGTGGTCAGAGTGACAGTACAGTGGTCAGAGTGACAGTACAGTGGTCAGAGTGACAGTACAGTGGTCAGAGTGACAGTACAGTGGTCAGAGTGACAGTACAGTGGGTCAGAGTGACAGTACAGCGGTCAGAGTGACAGTACAGTGGGTCAGAGTAACAGTACAGTGGTCAGAGTGACAGTATAGTGGGTCAGAGTGACAGTACAGTGGTCAGAGTGACAGTACAGTGGTCAGAGTGACAGTACATCAGACATATGTGGTCAGGGTCGGTCGAGTGACAGTACAGTGGGTCAGAGGACAGTACAGTGGTCAGAGTGACAGTATAGTGGGTCAGAGACAGTAGAGTGAGTACAGTGGTCAGAATGACAGTACAGCAGTCAGAGTGAGTACAGTGGGTCAGAGTGACAGTACAGTGGGTCAGAGTGACAGTACAGCAGTCAGAGTGACAGTACAGCGGTCAGAGTGACAGTAAAGCGGTCAGAGTGACAGTCTAGTGGGTCAGAGTGACAGTACAGCGGTCAGAGTGATAGTACAGCGGTCAGAGTGACAGTACAGTGGTCAGAGTGACAAAACAGTGGTCAGCGTGACAGTACAGTGGTCAGAGTGACAGTACAGTGGGTCAGTGTGACTTGGTTTGGCAGTGTGACAGTACAGTGGTCAGAGTGACAGTACAGTGGGTCAGTGTGAAGTACAGTGGTCAGAGTGACAGTATAGTGGGTCAGTGTGACAGTACAGCGGTCAGAGTGACAGTACAGTGGGTCAGAGTGACAGCACAGCGGTCAGAGTGACAGTACAGTGGGTCAGAGTGACAGTACAGCAGTCAGAGTGACAGTACAGCGGTCAGAGTGACAGTAAGTAGTCAGAGTGACAGTCTAGTGGGTCAGAGTGACAGTACAGCGGTCAGAGTGATAGTACAGCGGTCAGAGTGACAGTACAGTGGTCAGATTGACAGTACAGTGGTCAGCGTGACAGTACAGTGGTCAGAGTGACAGTACAGCAGTCAGAGTGACAGTACAGTGGTCAGAGTGACAGTACAGTGGGTCAGTGTGACAGTGCAGTGGTCAAAGTGACAGTATAGTGGGTCAGTGTGACAGTACAGTGGTCAGAGTGACAGTACAGTGGGTCAGAGTGACAGTACAGTGGTCAGAGTGACAGTATAGTGGGTGAGTGTGACAGTACAGTGGTCAGAGTGACAGTATAGTGGGTCAGAGTGACAGTACAGTGGTCAGCGTGACAGTACAGTGGTCAGAGTGACAGTATAGTGGGTCAGAGTGACAGTACAGCAGTCAGAGTGACAGTACAGTGGTCAGAGTGACAGTGCAGTGGTCAGAGTGACAGTACAGTGGTCAGAGTGACAGTACAGCGGTCAGAGTGACAGTACAGTGGTCAGAGTGACAGTGCAGTGGTCAGAGTGACAGTACAGTGGTCAGAGTGACAGTACAGCGGTCAGAGTGACAGTACAGTGGTCAGAGTGACAGTACAGTGGTCAGAGTGACAGTACAGTTGTTAGTGTGACAGTACAGCGGTCAGAGTGACAGTACAGCGGTCAGAGTGACAGTACAGTGGGTCAGAGTGACAGTACAGTGGTCAGAGGACAGTACAGTGGGTCAGAGTAACAACAGCGGTCAGAGTGACAGTACAGTGGTCAGAGTGACAGTACAGCGGTCAGAGTGACAGTACAGTGGGTCAGAGTGACAGTACAGCGGTCAAAGTGACAGTACAGCCAGAGTGACAGTACAGTGGTCAGAGTGACAGCACTGCGGTCAGAGTGACAGAACAGCAGTCAAGAGTGATAGTCAGTGGTCAGAGTGACAGCACAGCGGTCAGAGTGACAGAACAGCAGTCAGAGTGACAGTACAGTGGTCAGAGTGACAGTACAGTGGTCAGAGTGACAGTACAGTGGTCAGAGTGACAGTACAGCGGTCAGAGTGACAGTACAGTGGGTCAGCGTGACAGTACAGTGGTCAGAGTGACAGTATAGTGGGTCAGAGTGACAGTACAGCAGTCAGAGTGATAGTACAGCGGTCAGAGTGACAGTACAGCGGTCAGAGTGACAGTACAGCGGTCAGAGTGACAGTACAGCGGTCAGAGTGACAGTACAGTGGGTCAGAGTGACAGTACAGTGGGTCAGAGTGACACAACAGCGGTCAGAGTGACAGTACACTGGTCAGAGTGACAGTACACTGGTCAGAGTGACAGTACAGTGGTCAGAGTGACAGTACAGTGGGTCAGTGTGACAGTACAGTGGTCAGAGTGACAGTATAGTGGGTCAGAGTGACAGTACAGTGGTCAGAGTGACAGTACAGTGGGTCAGCGTGACAGTACAGTGGTCAGAGTGACAGTACAGTGGGTCAGAGTGACAGTACAGCAGTCAGAGTGACAGTACAGTGGTCAGAGTGACAGCACAGTGGGTCAGAGTGACAGTACAGCAGTCAGAGTGACAGTACAGTGGTCAGAGGACAGTGCAGTGGTCAGAGTGACAGTACAGTGGTCAGAGTGACAGTACAGCAGTCAGAGTGACAGTACAGTGGTCAGAGTGACAGTGCAGTGGTCAGAGTGACAGTACAGTGGTCAGAGTGACAGTACAGTGGTCAGAGTGACAGTACAGTTGTTAGTGTGACAGTACAGTGGTCAGAGTGACAGTACAGCGGTCAGAGTGACAGTACGTGGTCAGAGTGACAGTACAGCAGTCAGAGGACAGTACAGTTGTTAGTGTGACAGTACAGTGGTCAGAGTGACAGTACAGCGGCAGAGTGACAGTACAGTGGTCAGAGTGACAGTACAGTGGGTCATAGTGACACAACAGCGGTCAGAGTGACAGTACAGTGGTCAGAGTGACAGTACAGTGGTCAGAGTGACAGCACTAGCGGTCAGAGTGACAGAACAGCAGTCAAGAGTGACAGCACAGCGGTCAGAGTGACAGTCCAGCGGTCAGAGTGACAGTACAGCGGTCAGAGTGACAGTACACTGGTCAGAGTGACAGTACACTGGTCAGAGTGACAGTACAGCGGTCAGTGACAGTACAGTGGTCAGAAGCGACAGTACAGTGGTCAGAGAGACGCAGCTCTGTGTGTCAGAGTGACAGTACAGTGGTCAGTGACAGTACAGTGGTCAGAGTGACTGTACAGCCAGCGATCAGTGACAGTTCAGCGGTCAGAGTGACAGTACAGTGGTCAGAGTGACAGTACAGCAGTCAGAGTGACAGTACAGTGATCAGAGTGACAGTACAGTGGTCAGAGAGACGACAGCACTGTGGATCAGAGTGACAGTACAGCGTCATAGTGACAGTACAGTGGTCAGAGTGACAGTACAGTGGTCATAGTGACAGTACAGTGGTCAGAGTGACAGTACAGCGGTCAGAGTGACAGTACAGTGGGTCAGAGTGACAGTACAGCAGTCAGAGTGACAGTACAGCGGTCAGAGTGACAGTAAAGCAGTCAGAGTGACAGTCTAGTGGGTCAGAGTGACAGTACAGCGGTCAGAGTGATAGTACAGCGGTCAGAGTGACAGTACAGTGGTCAGATTGACAGTACAGTGGTCAGCGTGACAGTACAGTGGTCAGAGTGACAGTACAGCAGGCAGAGTGACAGTACAGTGGTCAGAGTGACAGTACAGTGGGTCAGTGTGACAGTACAGTGGTCAAAGTGACAGTATAGTGGGTCAGTGTGACAGTACAGTGGTCAGAGTGACAGTACAGTGGGTCAGTGTGACAGTACAGTGGTCAGAGTGACAGTATAGTGGGTGAGTGTGACAGTACAGTGGTCAGAGTGACAGTATAGTGGGTCAGAGTGACAGTAAAGCGGTCAGAGTGACAGTACAGTGGGTCAGCGTGACAGTACAGTGGTCAGAGTGACAGTATAGTGGGTCAGAGTGACAGTACAGCAGTCAGAGTGACAGTACAGTGGTCAGAGTGACAGTGCAGTGGTCAGAGTGACAGTACAGTGGTCAGAGTGACAGTACAGCGGTCAGAGTGACAGTACAGTGGTCAGAGTGACAGTGCAGTGGTCAGAGGACAGTACAGTGGTCAGAGTGACAGTACAGCGGTCAGAGTGACAGTACAGTGGTCAGAGTGACAGTACAGTGGTCAGAGTGACAGTACAGTTGTTAGTGTGACAGTACAGCGGTCAGAGTGACAGTACAGCGGTCAGAGGACAGTACAGTGGGTCAGAGTGACAGTACAGTGGTCAGAGTGACAGTACAGTGGGTCAGAGTGACACAACAGCGGTCAGAGTGACAGTACAGTGGTCAGAGTGACAGTACAGCGGTCAGAGTGACAGTACAGTGGGTCAGAGTGACAGTACAGCGGTCAAAGTGACAGTACAGCGCTCAGAGTGACAGTACAGTGGTCAGAGTGACAGCACTGCGGTCAGAGTGACAGAACAGCAGTCAAGAGTGACAGTACAGTGGTCAGAGTGACAGCACAGCGGTCAGAGTGACAGAACAGCAGTCAAGAGTGACAGTACAGTGGTCAGAGTGACAGTACAGTGGTCAGAGTGACAGTACAGTGGTCAGAGTGACAGTACAGCGGTCAGAGTGACAGTACAGTGGGTCAGCGTGACAGTACAGTGGTCAGAGTGACAGTATAGTGGGTCAGAGTGACAGTACAGCAGTCAGAGTGATAGTACAGCGGTCAGAGTGACAGTACAGCGGTCAGAGTGACAGTACAGCGGTCAGAGTGACAGTACAGCGGTCAGAGTGACAGTACAGTGGGTCAGAGTGACAGTACAGTGGGTCAGAGTGACACAACAGCGGTCAGAGTGACAGTACACTGGTCAGAGTGACAGTACACTGGTCAGAGTGACAGTACAGTGGTCAGAGTGACAGTACAGTGGGTCAGTGTGACAGTACAGTGGTCAGAGTGACAGTATAGTGGGTCAGTGACAGTACAGTGGTCAGAGTGACAGTACAGTGGGTCAGTGTGACAGTACAGTGGTCAGAGTGACAGTACAGTGGGTCAGAGTGACAGTACAGCAGTCAGAGTGACAGTACAGTGGTCAGAGTGACAGCACAGTGGGTCAGGAGTGACAGTACAGCAGTCAGAGTGACAGTACAGTGGTCAGAGCAGTGCAGTGGTCAGAGTGACAGTACAGTGGTCAGAGTGACAGTACAGCAGTCAGAGTGACAGTACAGTGGTCAGAGTGACAGTGCAGTGGTCAGAGTGACAGTACAGTGGTCAGAGTGAGACAGTGGTCAGAGTGACAGTACAGAGTGACAGTAAGTGGTAGAGTGACAGTACAGTTGTTGGTGACAGTACGTGGTCGAGTGACAGTACAGCAGTCAGAGTGACAGTACAGTGTCAGAGTAATCAGTGGTCAGAGTGACAGTAGTGGTCAGAGGACAGTACAGTGGTGAGTGACAGTACAGTTGTTAGTGTGACAGTACAGTGGTCAGAGTGACAGTACAGCGGTCAGAGTGACAGTACGTGGTCAGAGTGACAGTACAGCAGTCAGAGTGACAGTACAGTTGTTAGTGTGACAGTACAGTGGTCAGAGTGACAGTACAGCGGTCAGAGTGACAGTACAGTGGTCAGAGTGACAGTACAGTGGGTCATAGTGACAGTACAGCGGTCAGAGTGACAGTACAGTGGTCAGAGTGACAGTACAGTGGTCAGAGTGACAGCACTGCGGTCAGAGTGACAGAACAGCAGTCAAGAGTGACAGCACAGCGGTCAGAGTGACAGTCCAGCGGTCAGAGTGACAGTACAGCGGTCAGAGTGACAGTACACTGGTCAGAGTGACAGTACACTGGTCAGAGTGACAGTACAGTGGAAGTGGCAGCCAGTACTTCGAACGACACTTATAGTACACAGTGGTCAGTGACTGTACGCCAGGATCAGTGACAGTTCAGCGGTCAGAGTGACAGTACAGTGGTCAGAGTGACAGTACAGCAGTCAGAGTGACAGTACAGTGATCAGAGTGACAGTACAGTGGTCAGAGAGACTGACAGCACTGTGGATCAGAGTGACAGTACAGCGGTCATAGTGACAGTACAGTGGTCAGAGTGACAGTACAGTGGTCATAGTGACAGTACAGTGGTCAGAGTGACAGTACAGCGGTCAGAGTGACAGTACAGTGGTCAGAGTGACAGTACAGCGGTCAGAGCGACAGTACAGCGGTCAGAGTGACAGCACAGCGGTCAGAGTGACAGAACAGCAGTCAAGAGTGACAGTACAGTGGTCAGAGTGACAGTACAGTGGGTCAGAGTGACAGTACAGCGGTCAGAGTGACAGTACAGCGGTCAGTGACAGTACAGTGGTCAGAGCGACAGTACAGTGGTCAACGACTTGTGTCAGAGTGACAGTACAGTGGTCAGTGACAGTACAGTGGTCGAGTGACTGTACAGCGGTCAGTGACAGTACAGTGGTCAGAGTGACAGTACAGTGGTCAGAGTGACAGTATAGTGGGTCAGAGTGACAGTACAGCGGTCAGAGTGACAGTACAGTGGTCAGAGTGACAGTACAGCGGTCAGAGTGACAGTACAGTGATCAGAGTGACAGTACAGTGGTCAGAGAGACTGACAGCACTGTGGGTCAGAGTGACAGTACAGCGGTCATAGTGACAGTACAGTGGTCATAGTGACAGTACAGCAGTCAGAGTGACAGTACAGTGGTCAGAGTGACAGTACAGCGTCGGACAGTAGTGAGTGACGTACGTTGTTGTGTGACAGCACAGTGGTTTGAGTGACAGTACAGTGGTCAGTGTGACAGTACAGTGGTCAGAGTGGCAGTACAGTGGTCAGAGTGACAGTACAGTGGTCAGAGTGACAGTACAGTGGTCAGAGTGACAGTACAGTTGTTAGTGTGACAGCACAGTGGTTAGAGTGACAGTACAGCGGTCAGAGTGACAGTACAGCGGTCAGAGTGACAGCACAGTGGTCAGAGAGACTGACAGCACAGTGGGTAAGGTGCTTGTGTTGCCTTTGGCCAACCTCGGTTCAATCCCTGGCCCGACACTGAGTGTCTGAGTCCCAGGAGTGAGCCGTGAGCTCTTCTTTGTTGGTCCCAAAACCACAGTAAGAAGAGAAATGAAAGGTGTGCGTGGTAACGGGGCCCTCGCTCCTCTGTCCTTTCCTCTCCTCCTCGTGTTCGCGGCCGCAGGTTTTGGCTGTCAGGACCCTCCCGGGTGCCTGGGCCGGCACCATCTCTGGAGCCGGGTCACTACAGGGCCACACCCCAGCACGCTGGTCTCCCAGGCCCACTTCTGCCCGAGCGGCTGTCGCAACGCCCACCTCTCATGACCCGGTGTGGACACGCACAGGCCAATAACCTCACAGTTGGCAGGGTCCGAGCCTGTCTCTAGGGAAGCGCTTCATATTCTGAGCAGGTGCTGGACGCGGGCTCCCCTCGCCCAGGGCCTCCCAGACACACAGCTGCTCGCACCCTGGCCAGCACCATGGAATTCTCGAGAAAGCTCAGAACCTCCCTCAGTTTTCTCATTTGTTGAAAATATTGCTCCAGGTGGCCTAAGTCCCTTCTGCTGTTTTTTAATCACTATGGCACAGATGTGAAATCACTATGGGACAGATTTAAAATCACTGTGGGACATAGTGATTTTCATCAATCACTATGGGCTGCCCTGCGGCCGCGCGTTCATCAATAAATGCTCAAGATTAGAGGCGACGACAAGAGTATCCCACCCAAAATGGTAATGGCAGATTGAAACTCACCATTGAATATACACAAAGAGACTTGAGTGATAAACTCTAAATATCTACAGGGCTAGCCACAATGTGTAAAATAAGAGGGAGAGAGATGCAGAGAGACAGAGAGAGAAAGAGAGGAAACTGGGGTACCTGCTATTAAGGCAGCATGGGGGTGGGTGGGAGGAGGTGGGGTACATTGATGGTGGAAATGGGGCACTGGTGGAGGGATGGATGCTGGTATACTGTATTACCAAGAACCAATTATGAACACCTTTGTAATTGTATGTTTCACGGTGGTATAATAAAAAATTAAAAAAAAAAAAGAGTATCCCACCCACATGGCAGAGCCTGGCAAGCTACCCGTGTCGTATTTGATATGCCAAAACAAGTAACAATTATAGACCTCATTCCCATGACCTGAGGGAATGGTTTGAGGCTCTTTATGTTCCTGGAGCAAGCAGATGCCCTTGGGCTCTACTGGCATGTGACAGGACATATGGAGATGTTACTGGGGCCCGCCGAGCAAATCGATGGACAATGAGCAGGAAGACAGTGATACAGGGGATGGGACAGAACATTACAAAGCTGTTCATGACTGGGTCTCACGGTGTGCATGCCCACCCCTCCACCAGCGCACATTTCCCAGAAATCCCTTCTGCTGTTTAAAGTTCTACGATTAACGCTTACTGAGCTCTAACTGCCGGACAAAGCGAGGCCTATCAGGGGCCCTACCGGGACATCTGACGTACAAGGGGAAAGCGATGAGCCAGGCAAGCGACCCCGAGTGCCAGACCAGGGTCAAGAGCCAGGAGGCTTCTGAGCCCCTCCTCACTCGCTGCCCCTGTGGGGCGCTGGTCCCCGAGTCCCCGGGCCAACGCAGGTTGGTGACGTTGCTGTGTGCCAAAGCCAGGCTGCGGCGCTTTCTGCAGGATCCATGGGCTGAGAACGGACTCCAGATGGCCCAAGCCTCAGTGTGTTTAGTCAGGCGGGAACAGGAAGCCTCTTAGCGCCATTCTCACGCCCCACAAGGACCCCCGGCCTCCAGCTGTGCTCACACAGCCGCTGTGTCCCTCACACAGCTGTCTCCTCACACTGCTGTCTTCTCACAGCTACTGTCTCCTCACAGCCACTGTCTCCTCACACAGCTGTCTCCTCACAGCTACTGCCTCCCTCACAATCACTGTCTCCTCACAGCCGCTGTCTCCTCACACCACTGTCTCCTCACAGCCGCTGTCTCCTCACAGCCGCTGTCTCCCTCACAGCCACTGTCTCCTCACAGCCACTGTCTCCTCACAGCCGCTGTCTCCCTCACAGCCGCTGTCTCCTCACAGCTACTGTCTCCTCACACCGCAGTCTCCTCACAGCCACTGTCTCCCTTACAGCCGCTGTCTCCTCACACTGCTGTCTCCTCACAGCCGCTGTCTCCTCACACCGCTGTCTCCTCACAGCCGCTGTCTCCTCACAGCCGCTGTCTCCTCACAGCCGCTGTCTCCCTCACAGCCACTGTCTCCTCACAGCCGCTGTCTCCTCACAGCCGCTGTCTCCTCACAGCCACTGTCTCCTCACAGCCACTGTCTCCTCACAGCCGCTGTCTCCTCACAGCTACTGTCTCCTCACACCGCTGTCTCCTCACAGCCACTGTCTCCTCACAGCCGCTGTCTCCTCACACTGCTGTCTCCTCACAGCCGCTGTCTCCTCAGAGCCGCTGTCTCCTCACACCGCTGTCTCCTCACAGCCGCTGTCTCCCTCACAGCCGCTGTCTCCTCATGGCCGCTCTCTCCCTCACAGCCGCTGTCTCCTCACAGCCACTGTGTCCACTCACGACCACTGTCTCCATTCACAGCCACTATCTCCTCACAGCCGCTATCTCCCCTCACAGCCACTGTCTCCTCACAGCTGCCATCTCCACTCACAGCCACTGTCTCCTGACAGTCGCTGTCCCCATTCATGGCCACTGTCTCCTCACAGCAGCTATCTTGACTCATAGCCACTGTCTCCTCACAGCTGCTGTCTCCTCCCACGGCTGTTGCCTTGACTCACGGCCATTGTCTCCTCACAGCCGCTGTCTCCTCACAGCCACTGTCTCCTTACACCGCTGTCTCCTCACAGCCGCTGTCTCCTCACAGCCGCTGTCTCCTCACAGCTGCTGTCTCCACTCAAGGCCGCTGTCTCCTCACAGCCGCTGTCTCCTCACAGCCGCTGTCTCCTCTCACGGCTGTTGCCTTGACTCACAGCCATTGTCTCTTCAGTGCCACTGCCGCCTCCTGTCACACCTCATGGACATTGTCTCCTCATAGCCGCTGTCTTGACTCACAGTCACTGCCTTGACTCATGGCCAATGCCTCCTCCTGTCTCCTCATGGCCACCGTCTCCTCACTGACCCGGGCTCCAGCTGTGCTCACATGGCTACTGTCTTCTCATGGCTGCCACTATCCCTCACAGTCACTGTCTCCTCAGTGGCGCCTCTGCTCCTCCCTGCCTGCCCCATACACTCCCGGGCCAGCTCAGGGCTCAGCCCTGACTCCTTCCCACCCCCGGAGGGAATGGAGCTGCTCCATCTCCCTCCCTCAGGAGGCTTCTTCCCCCTGCGGCCACTCTCCCTCGGCTCTATCCCTCCTCAGGAGGCTTCTCCCTTGGAGCATGCCCGCCCTGGCACTGTCTGGGGCACCGGTCGCTCTTCACCTCAGCAACCTTCTCTCCCTGGGGCTTGTTGGTCAGCGTCTCCAGGCCGGGCCCCGACATCTCTAATTTATTTTTTTTCTTTTGGGTCACACCAGCGATGCTCAGGGGTTACTCCTGGCTCTGCACTCAGGAATTACTCCTGGCGGTGCTCGGGGGACCATATGGGATGCAGAGGATCGAACCGGGTCCACCGCAGGCAAGGCAAACACCCTGTGCAAGGCAAACGCCCTACCTGCTGGACTATCGCTCTGGCCCCCCATAATTTTCACTTCTTATTGCCCTCAGTCATCAAAGAGCAACTTTTCACTGTGACTTGGACTTACCACATTCTCCTGGATCTGACAATTAGATACCGAGATACTGGTGGACAAATCTCCTGTGAAACACAAACAGGAAGAACAAACTTGTTAGCAGGTGACAGTACTGACGCTCACTGACACACGCCACTGGCCCGATACTGCCCAGGGCGGGAACGCCCAAGGACTTGACACTTGATTCACCAGAGATCTGGGCGATACAACAACACAACCACGCAAAGGAGAATCTAAGCGTTTACTGGCCACAGCTCTTACTGTGAGCTGCCCGGACAACACATCGAAGGCTGAAGGGCAGCAGCATGTAAGCTTCACACAATGAAGCAATAATGCGTGGCCGACAGTGAAGTAGGGGGCTTGGGGGCGGTAAGGACCTTAGCCTGTGCCTAATTCCAAGCCTATTTTCTTTCTTTCTTTTTTTTGAGTCACAGCAGACGATGCTCAGGGGTTCCCCCTGGCTCCGCACTCAGGAGTTACGCCTGGCGGTGCTAGGGGGACCATATGGGATGTCGGGGATGGAACCCGGGTCGGCAGCATGCAAGGCAAACGCCCTACCCGCTATGCTGCCGCCTCCGGCCCGAAGCCAAAACTTTCTCATCAAGAGTTCACCTTTGACCAAATTCAAGGTTTATTTTATACTTCTTTCTTTGGTCAATGGACAATTTAAAAGTTTATTTTACACTTTTTCTTTTTGGCTTTTGGGTCACACCCAGCAGTGCTCAGGAGTTACTCCTGGCGGTGCTCGGGGATCTTATGGGATGCCGAGATAGAACCAGGGTCAGCTGCATGCAAGGCAAACGCCCTCCCCACCGTGCTATTGGTCCAGTCCCTAGTTTTCACTTTTCTCTTTAGGTTTCACTCATCTCACACTCTGAATTTTTTCCACCCAGCTGAAACAGTCTCTGCCTTCTAAGATTTCACAATGAAGAGGTAAAATCGCACCCGGCCCACAGGTCAAAGGGCGTCTGACCCTCTGGGACCTCCTGGGGCCCAGCCCTGCTGACACCTTGTCCGTTCTTCTGGGCTCGGTGCCGACAAGCCTTGGGGCTGATACCCAGAGGCCTAGCTGGACAGAGGGGAGTGGACGGAAACGTCAGGCCGAGCAAGGTGAGACGGGAGGGGGACGCGGCCCGCAGGGTGAAGGAGCAGGAGAGGGCGCGGCCTTACTGTGCTCCTTCCCAGGCCCGGGGCCGTGCCCACGCTGGCCTGCGGGGTGACGGGCATGAGCGCCTGGCGGATGGCCTTCTCCCAGCTCCGCGCCACCTCGAGTCCCACGCCGGCGGCCGCCAGGACGGGGCTGTGGGCACTGTCCCCGCTGTCCTCGCCAGCAAAGTAGACCATCGTGTCTGTGATGATCTCGAAGCAGTGGGGATTGCTGCCCGCCGAGACGCTGGTCACGCCCCTGCGGCGAGGAGATGCGGAGGATCTCGGAGAGCGGGATTTCCTGGGGGGAGGAGCAAGCGGGAAGCGAGTCTGTCTCCAACCCCGACCTAGGCAAGGCCCCCAGGCCCTGAAGAGCCCAGAGGGCAGCAGCCGTTCCTCTGCGGGACCTCGGTGAGCCCAGTGCATGATCCAGCCAGGAGCAGCCCCTCAGGCACGCGGGGGAGCTGTGCAGACCGCCAGGGTCGCCATCTACGCCAGCGCGCCCTAGGCCTGCCAGCCGCACAGGGGCACAGCAGAGCCGGGTGGGCATGGCTGCAGGATCTGTCCACACCCTGGGCCTCCCCACGATGCCTGAACACCTCAGGCAGCAAAGCAGTCCTGAGTGTCCACTGTCCTCCCCGTGGAAACACGGCCCTGGCTGGGGTGTGGCCAGTCCAGCAAGAGGACACGGAGCCCCTTGTCTCTCTGATGGGCCCGGGTGGGGCTGGGGCGGGGAGGGAGGCTGGGCAACACACACACACACACACACACACACACACACACACACCACACACACACGTACGCGCCAAGCTCACAGCTCCTCGGGCGGGCGCTGGCCCAGGCTCTGGAGCTCACCTTGTAATACTTGGAGCCCGACTCGTTCTGGAACAGCGCCAGACACTTGCAGTCCAGCGTCCAGTAGTGCCTCTTTCTCTGCAAAGGGGCATCAAAGGCGCCAGGCTCAGAAGCGCGCCCCCTGCTGCGTCCACTCTGACCCCCAGACTGCACCAGGGCTGTGGCTGTGCTCCAGGTACTGACCCCAACAAGGACACAGCTCAAAGGGACCCGTAGGACCCCAACAAGGACACAGCTCAAAGGGACCCGCAGGACCCAACAAGGACATAGCTCAAAGGGACCCGCAGGGCCCCAACAAGGACACAGCTCAAAGAGACCGCAAGGGGACACCACACGGCAGGGCAGCACAGTCCCGGCACTGCGGGTGCGAGTGTGGCGATAGCGCCCGAAGCCTAGTTCCCAGAGGCAGGGCCCAGGCCGCTCTGTCGCCGCAGTCTCTCCCCTGGTCCCCGGCTGTTGCAGTGCAGCTGCCCAGAGCCTCTGCATCTGGCCTGGACTGCCTCCTCAGGCCACTTCCTAGATGGGCAGGACAGCTTATGTGGCAGTTCATCTGCTGTGTGTTCTGTTAACTAGTATGAATATTCCCTCACGCTGCCACAATCATCGTGGGACTCGCTAGATCTTACCAGCATATTGGCCTGGCCACGTTGGAGCTCTAAGGAATTAGACCAGAGAGAAATGCTGTTTGCCTCCAAGCAAGCAAGCGTGGCTCCCTGATAACTCAAAGGCTGATATACAGAACAACGATGAAGTAAAGATGAGACTCTTGTGAAGGCTTGGAGAAATTTATACCTAACTATGAGATACTCATTGGTAAAGGTAAACGCCCCTCCTCCACTCTACTCTGCAGGAGAACTTCCCAGGCAGATCTTGGCTGGGCAGCATTAACATCTCAAAGGACCTAGGTCCTGGGAGAAATTACTGAGGGGAACTGACCCTGCCATCTTTCCCTGGGAGAGGGCCGCCTGGCTGCAGGAACATAAAACTGCTGCCTGCTTCCTTTCTCTTTGTCTCTTTCCTTTCCTCTTTCCTTTCCTTTGCCCCTGCTGGGCCTTAACCCATGGTGGCGCCATCTTGGCCTCAGATTCTAAACCCACACCTAGCTGGGGCCCTGCTAGAACTCCTAAAGCCTGGGGTTTTTCAGTTACAGGATTGTATGCCAGCACCTGTGGAAGTAAAGCATTTTGAAACTGCTGGATTCCCTCGCCTTTCTCCTGTCCACTGGCCGCGGATCCCTGGGGCAGAAGGGGGACCCCTGACCCTGCTCCCGGACTTTGTTGGGGCGCACAGCCATAACCGACACCCGGCCCTGTCTGCTGGGATTCCAAATAGGCGCTGCAGCCAACTTTCGTCTTTCTGCCCTTAAGGCCACACAGGGGGTGCTCAGCGCTACACCTGCCCATGCTCAGGAATCCCTCCCTGGTGGGCTCGGGGGACGGAGCCTGGGCTGGCCGTGGGCGCCACTGCTCCGCCACCGCTCTGGATCCACCGTCCCTACTGGACAGGTTCGCTCCGAGAGGAAGGGTGCTGGGCCGACGCTGCCCGGGGTGCGTCAGCCGCGCGTCTCCTGCACGCACTTCCTCCGGCTCACACGGACCCACCGCCCACAGGCCGCTCACTCGAGCCACATCCAGCCTGCCAGCAGGTCCAGGGCTGAGCCACGCCCAGCCTGCCAGCAGGTCCAGGGCTGAGCTCTCACTGCTGTCAGCCCGGATGCGCCTGAACCTCAATGACTGTCCTTGTTTGAAAGCACCTTGGAACAGTAGGGTGCCCAGCCGCTCAGCGGGCCCAACGCCAGGGCGTCAGCTCATCCCGCACACTCCCTGCAGCCCTGGGAAGGCCTCAGTGGGAGGCGAGGCAGCCAGATGCTGCCAACGTCCCGTGACGCCAGAACTGCCGGCGCGGGCGGGACGCCGCCCTCAGCACACTCGGGCCGGGCACGCTCAGGCCGACAGCAGCCGGGCAGCTCCCGGCTGGTGCCCACCAGATTCCCGCTAGACAGTGCAGGGGCGGCTCACGGGCGAGGGGAGAGCAGGGAGAGGAACTGACCAGGGCGTCCCGGCTGGTGTGATGGACCATCCAGCCCTCCTTCACCATGGTGCTGCTCTTTCTCTTCGTGTGCTTGACAGACTGCACCACCCGCATCAGCGGGATGTTGTTGCTCGTGGAGGGGCTGGAAGACATTCAGGAACACGGGTGTGGCGCGGCCGCACACGGCCTCGCGGCCTCACGCGGCATCACACAGAATCACACGGCCTCACGCGGTATCACACAGGATCACACGGCCTCACGCGGTATCACACAGCGCAGAGGCCTCACAGGCCTCACACAGGATCACACAGAATCACACGGCATCACGTCCCTCACACGGTATCACACAGCGCAGAGGCCTCACATGGCCTCACACAGAATCCACACAGCGCAGAGGCCTCACACGGTCTCACACAGGATCACACAGGATCGCACGGCATCACGGCCTCACGCCGATATCACACAGCATCACGCGGCATCATATGGCACAGAGACCCCACACAGCTTCACACGGCCTCACACGGTATCACACAGCATCACAGCCTCATATAGCCTCACACGATGCAGAGGTCTCACATGGTTTCACACGGCTTCACACAGCATCACATGGCCTCACACAGCCTCACGCAGCCTCACACACCATCACACAGGATCACACGGCTTGACACGGTATCACACAACGCAGAGGCCTCACATGGCCTCACACAGTGTCACGTGGCTTCACACAGTGCAGAGGCCTCACAGGGCATCACGAAAGCAGACGAAGCACACGGCATCACGCGGCACAGAGGCTTCCGCAGACAGACCCGAGAGAGCACCCGGAGACCCACAGGAGCAACCAACCCTCTTCTAACGCTGCTCACGCGGCACTCAGCTGGGACCGTGAGGCCCTGCCTGCCAGAAGTGTCTTCTGGACCGAGCTAAGAGCGAGTGAATCTGGGAACTCGTTACAGGTCTGAGCTTACCCTGGCGGGACGCTGTGGTTGAGGGACCCTGAGGCCGGAGGGGGGGGGCTGGGGGCGCGACCCGACACCAACAGCCTTAGCACCACGGTGCTTCAGGGAAGGATGAAAACAAGAGAAGCTCAGCGGCAGGTGAGGTGAGCCCCGCGGCTGACAGGCCCTTATCTGAGGCTGTCCCTTAGGGACCCGCCGCCCTGAGCCGGGCAATGACACAAATCCATCAACGGGGCCACAGCAAAGCGCCCTCCGCCCCAAACCACAAGGCCCAAGCGCAAAACCCGCCGTGCAGTGAGGGAAGAGCAGCTGGAGCCGAGGACAGTGAAAGTGGCGACCAACAGAGAAAACAAAGATGTCGTCAGTCAGTCAAAGAAGGTGTGGGAGGAGCGTGGGGAGTGAAGGCATTGAAGGAGCAGTTCTGAGGAAGTGTTTGAAAACTACGCTTTTTTTTTTTCCTTTTTGGGTCACACCCAGCGACGCTCAGGGGTTACCTCCTGGCTCTGTACTCAGGAATTACTCCTGGCTGTGCCGGGAGGACCATATGGGATGCCGGGGATCGAACCCGGGCTGGCATAGGCTGGCCACGTGCAAGGCAAAACGCCCTACCCGCTGGGCTATCGCTCCGGCCCCCAACTACGTTATTCTTAATGAGTCTCAGTTACACGTTTTCTTTGTTAAGTTCGTGACTAAAATCAAGATGAACTTATTTTGTCTCCAAATTGGGTGAATATGAAGTTTCGAGCAGTTTTTTCCTCAATCCAGCCCAGGTATGCTGGTCCAGAGACTCTCAGACATGGGGCAGAGCTGTTCCTTGCTCTCCCTGTGCCCAGCCGCTCATGAGGCAGTGGGAGGCATGGCGGGTTCTAGCCCTGGCCTACCACCTCGGCAGAGCCTCACAACAAGCCAGACCACCCCCCTCACTCCACGGGCGCCGCCATTTTCCACATTTGGACTTCCCTCTTATCAGAACTCCACCCAGCAGACCAGCCCATCATAGCCTCGGCTCACGCCGCCACAAGCGGCCGCGCAGTTCATCAATAAATGCTTTATTTGGAGGTGTTCAAAAGAGTTTGCCTCCCGCTCAGCAAGCCTGGCAAGCTTCTCGTGTTGTATTTGATATGCCAAATTCCAGTAACAACTACATTAGGTCATTCCCATGACCTAAAATAATGGTTTGAGGCTCTTTATGTTCCTGTAGCAAGCCGATGCCCCTGGCTCTACTGGCATGAGACAGGACATATGGAGATATTACTGGTGCCCGCTCTAGCAAATAGATGATCAACGGGAAGATCGTGATCATGATCGTGATGAAGTTTCAGCTGATAGCTCGAGTGAGACTGAGAAATGACCACGTGAAACTGAGATTCAGCAATGGGAATTCAGCCATGTGAGACTGAGAAACCACCATCTCCCCGAATCTCCCCTGAATATGTCCTCCCTGCCAACGAGAAGCAAAACCTGCCAAGAGCGGACCTTTGACTACCAAGCAGTATACAGGATAAGGCTAGTTCTACCAAAGAGAAAGACAAAAGAAATACCCAAAGCCACTACTACTATAACATTAAGTGACATTAGAAAGTTTGAGGATCCTTGGGACTGGGGATGTCCAGCGGGAGGGCACCTGTCTTGCACACAGCTGACCTGGCTGCGATCCCCCACATCCCTAATGGTCCCCTGAGCACCCTAGAGTGATCCCTGAGTGCAGAGCCAGGAGTACTGAGCACTGCTGGGGGTGGCCCTCCCCACCCAAAAGAAGTTGGATGATCCAATAGCATTTTCGGGAAATGTGAAGAGATTAACAAAATGCAAACTGCCCCAGTCAGCACGGTCATCTGATGCTCGCCCAGGGCGTGAAGCCCAGGCTGTGACTGGACACGCCCTTCCTGCTCCCAGGGCGACTGTCCTTTAATCCGGGGTTAAGCGAGCAGACACACGGACAGGCTGTACCCGACACGGTCACCGCTGCCCGAACTTAACATCACACTCCGCGTGAGCACGACCAAGGACACCACCAACGGTGAGAAACACCAACCGCCCAGCTGGGTGGACCCTGTTGGGAATAGCCCATGGATGTTCCAGCTATCCAAGCGACCCTAGGCAGATAAGGCCCCTGCCCACTGACCACCTTCACCCTGTGAGGAAGAGAAAGGCTCTCCTGTCCTCCTGACCACCTGCCTTCCTGTGTGCCTGTCTCGATGATGGCGCCAATGCCAGTGGCCTCGGTCCACTGGCATGTGCAAAGGGCCCAGGGAGACGCCCCCGGGCGCCCCTGCTACCCGCTGCCTTCCTGAGCTCCTCCGAGCACGCTCTGAGGCCCACCGCAGGCCTGACCTGATGGTTTTGACGGCTTCGCCGCCTTTCTCCACATCCAGGTCGGAGGGATCCAGGAAGAACATCTTGTCGCCTGGGCGGGCCGCCTCCTCCACGTCATCCAGGCCCCGGCTGCCATCGCTGGCCAGGTCGCTGCTGTCGATGTCCATGGGCATGTCGGGTGTCTGCACCCAGACTCGAGGGTTCTGCAGGGCAAACGTGCCAGAGAGCCCGGTGGGGACAAAAGTGACTCAGAGCCCGGCCAGGGGCAAATGCGCCTCGAGCTGGCCAGGGACACAGCAACCGTGACTCGGCCCAAACAACACAGAAAGTGCTTCAAAATCTTTGAACGAAAAATAAAGGAATCTGTCCGGTGATTTCTGAGAGCAGACATAGGCCCAGACTGAGCGTGTATCAGCTGGTCTGCCAGCGCACACAGCGACGCGGCAACAGGGCAAATCTTTTACCACGGGGCGCGGAGCAATAGCACAGCCGAGAGGGTGCACGCGGCCGACCAGGGTTCAATTCCCGGCATCCCACATGGTCCCCAAGCACCGCCAGGAGTAATAATTCCTGAGTGCGGAGCCAGGAGTAAGCCTTGAGAATTGCCAGGTGTGATCCAAAAAGGAAATAATAAAATCTTTCTACCATATCAGAAATCAAACGACCAGCGCCTGGCATCCGTGCAGATAAACAAAGGGCGGGAGGACGTGCAGTGGCCGGCAGCCTTGCAAGGGGGGACTCTGGGCAGCTGCCCGGTCAGGAGCCCGCACTCTGGCAGGGCCCAAGGATGGCCTGGTGGAAGCCACAGGGACGAGCCCCCTCGTTGCTCTGCAAACGCTTGCAGACGCTGCCAGACCCCCACTGAAGGCGAGCTCGCCCCGCAGACACATTCTTACCCCCATTGAAGGTGACCTCGCCCAGGCAGTCTCGGGGACCTTCGAGGCACAGCGCTTGTGGCAGTTGAATTTACAATCTGAAAGAAAAGGTGGGTGAGCTCATTTCTGTCCCGGTCAGGCGGGCTGGAGAGGCTCAGCTCGGGCGCCCACCGAGAAACCATCTGAGTCCTGAGGCCGCACCTGGGAGCAGGCGTGAGGGGGCCAGGGCCAGGGTTGGCAGCCACGGCCGCAGCAGGCCAGAAGGGGAGACAGACCGCTGTCCAGTAAATGATCGGACTTGTTTTGGTTTTGAGGGCCACACCCAGCCATGCTCAGGGGTCAATCCTGGCTCTGCACTCAGGAAATTACTCCTGGCGGTGCTTGGGGGACCATATGGGATAATGGGGACCAAACCCGGTCAACCACATACAAGGCAAACACCCTCCCCACTGTACTATTGCTCCAGCAATGATCAAACTCAAAGAAAATAGAACACAGGGCCCCTCCTCTGCACTGCACGCCCTGGGGCAGGGGAGGGCCTACCTCTGCACTGCAGGCCCTGGCGGAAGAGCCCCTTGAGCAGGCGCTTGCAGTACTGGCACACGGTGGGCCGTGCGTAGGAGTGCACGGCGAACGTGTGTGGGACCTTCACTCTGCACAGCACCATCTTCTCCATCCAGATGGGGCGCCGCTCCAGGAAGGGATCCTCTTACTCGGTTCCTGGTGGGCGTGTGACTGCAGAGACGGCGGGCCCAGCTCAGGGACGGCAGAGCCGGGCAGAGCCTAGCACGCGGCACTACGTGGTCCCCAAGCCCCCTGGGGCAGTCTGGGCAATCCTGACCGGGCAGCTCCCAAGGGCACCTGGGTCCCCAGGCCCTGGCACCGAAATGCAAGTCTGGTTGGCCGAGAATCACCAGTGGGACCCAAACACTGCTGGGGTCCCCCACCCCCGCTCCCCCCCAATCAGAGACCAGGGCCTGACCACAAAACCCGGTCACTTCACACGCTCAAGCCGAAACCCTGAACGCGCGCGGCTTCAGAAGCTTCCCTACTCTTCTGCCAAGCAAAGGTCAGTGTTTATTTGCTTTTATTTCTTTAGAACAAAAACAGCAACTTCAAAGGCAGCCTCACGCTCCACACGTTACACTTTCAGTGACTCGCGTTCCCAGGCACACACACCACCTTGCAAGTGAGGAACAAAAGCCTGAGGTGAACGGTCGCAGCACACGCTGCCGGAACCCCTGCACCTCGCCCGGAGTCACCTCCTGCGGGCCACTTGGTGGGCGGGCAGGAAGGCAGTTTGGATCTGCGACTCTGTGGGGCAGAATGTCTTACCACGAATTCTGTTAGCTGGTACAAATATTTTCTCCTCATGCTACCACAATCATCGTGGGACTAGACAGATACTACCAGTATTTTTACCTGGCCACGTTGGATCTCTAAGCATAACATAGTTATAACTAGACCAGAGAGAAATGCTGTTTGCTCCAAGCAAGCAAGTGTGGCTGTCTAATAAGTCTAAAGGCTACTATCCAAAACAACTATGAAGTAAAGACAAGGATCTTGTGAAGGCCTGGAGAAATATATACCTGGCTGTAGAACATCCATGGTAGACACATGCCCTTCCCCATCTGCATAGGGCCTGGGGAAACTGCAGGGACAGACCTTGGCTGGGGCAATATTAACATTCCAGTGGGACTAGGTGAGTCCGACTTTCCCTAACGTTCTCCCGGGCAGACCCAGCTGTGCAGGGTGGAGGGGATGACACGAAGGGGGAGCACGAGCACTACAGGGAGCACGGCAGCCTGCCTCTCCCCAGGCCCAGGGGCGTGGGCACTACAGGGAGCACGGCAGCCTGCTCTCCCTCAGGCCCAGGGGCGGAGCACTACAGGAGCATGCAGCCTGCTCTCCTCAGGTCCAGGGGTGCGAGCACTACAGGGAGCACAACAGCCTGCCTCTCCTCAGGTCCAGGGGCGTGAGCACTACAGGGAGCACGGCACCCTGCTCTCTCCCTCAGGCCCAGGGGGCGTGAGGCACTACAGGGAGCACAGCAGCCTGCTCTCTCCCCTCAGGTCCAGGGGCGCAAGCACCACCAGGGAGCATGGCAGCCTGCTCTCTCCGGTCCAGGGTGCGAGCACTACGGGAGCACAACAGCCTGCTCTCTCCTCAGTCGGGGGCGTGAGCACTACGGAGCACGGCCTGCTCTCTCCCTCAGGCCCAGGGGGCGTGAGCACTCAGGAGCATGGCAGCCTGCTCTGTCCCTCAGGCCCAGGGCGTGAGCACTACGGAAGCACGGCAGCCTGCTCTCTCCTCAGGTCCAGGGGCGCGAGCACTACAGGGAGACGCAGCGGCCTCTCCCTCAGGCCCAGGGGAGGAGCACCGGAGCACGCACCCTGCTCTCTCCCTCAGGCCCAGGGGGCGGAGCACTACAGGAGCGCGGCAGCCTGCTCTCTCCCTCAGGTCCAGGGGAGTGAGCACTACAGGGAGCACAGCAGCCTGCTCTCTCCCTCAGGCCCAGGGGGGCGGAGCACTACAGGGAGCACAGCAGCCTGCTCTCTCCTCAGGTCCAGGGGGAGTGAGCACTACAGGGAGCACAGCAGCCTGCTCTCTCCCTCAGGTCCAGGGGCGTGAGCACTACAGGGAGCACGGCAGCCTGCTCTGTCCCTCAGGCCCAGGGGGAGTGGAGCACTACAGGGAGCACGGCAGCCTGCACTCTCCCCTCAGGTCCAGTGGTGTCATCCTGACTGCTAACAAGGCACCAAGATCTGAGGGATTCCCAGGGTTCCTGAGAGCCCCTGTAGGTCACCGTCTACACTGCAGGATCCCCATCTGGGCTACGGACGGGCAACCACCAGACCACACTGCTCCTGAGAGTCTGTGTAGGTGATGTCTACACTGCTGGATCCCCAGCATTCCTGAGAGCCTGTGTAGGTCACCGTCTGGATCCCAGCCTGAGAGCCTTGTAGGTCATCGCCTACACTGTGGGATTCCCACTACCCCTGAGAGTCCATGGAGGCCACTGTCGACACTGTGGGATTCCCACTGCCCCCAAGAGCTATGTAGATCCCGGTGTCTACACTGCAGGATCCCCACAGCTCCAAGAACCCATGTACGCTCCGTGTCTATACTGCGGGATTCCCACAGCCCCTGAAAGCCATGTAGGTCCCACCGCCTACACGGCAGGCTTCAACCTCCCATCTCAGCAGAGCCCGCAGCTGCCGCACTCCTTGAGGGGTGCAGGAAGAGCCTTCGTTAGAGGCGACGGAAGTGGGGAGCACCCAGCACCCATCAATCATGCACAGGCTGGACTGCGTAAAGGAGCCAGAGAGCCTGAGGAGAGGCGCTGGGCGTCTACACTGAGGGGCCACTGGCGCCTCTGTCCAAGGAACAATGCGACTTGGGCTGGAGACAGCCCAAAGCACTGAGCCCGGCCCGCACGCAGGGGCCGCTGGCCACCTCTGGGGCTCCAGGAGCAGCTGTCAAGCACAGGCGACAACGGCCCGGAGCGCCACAGCGCCCCTCCCGCATACACACTCGACACAAAGGACAACTCAGCACGGCCGAGATCCCGGACCGCCTCCACAGAGCCCTTTCACGGCTCCGCTTCTGCACACGCCTCGTGTTCTAGGAAGGCTGCCGAGCGCCAGCAGGCACACCTACCTCCTCCGCAGGCAGGGCCGCACACTCCGTCTGCAGGGTGCGCGGGGACCGAGAGGCCAGGGCCCGGCAGGGACACGTTGGACAGGCGCCGCTTCCTCACGCCGCTGCAGTTGTTTGGGATCTTGAAGGCACATCGTTTGTGGTAGTTTAACCCACAGCCTGCACATACGTGAAAAGGCAGCAAGTGAGGCCCCTCACGCGCCTAAGCCAGGCGCCCCGCACTGGGGCCCGACCCCAGCCGACCCGCGGGCGTCACCCTTCGCACTTCAGCCCCTGCCGCACAAGGCCCCAGAGCATCTCTCCGCAGTAGTCGCAGAACGCGGGCGCCTTGTACGAGTGCACGAGAGCGTGTGCGGCCGGATCTGGAAGTCCTCGACCGTGGCCAAGGCTGCAGAGAGAAGGTGGGCGGTCAGCCATGGGCGCGGCGGCAGGGCCTGGGCCCCACACACGGAACAAACGCCCTACAGGGCTCCGGCCGGGACTCTGGAGCTTCCGCAACTCTGAGCTCTACAAGGAGGCGTGGGGGGATTTAACCCCCACAGCGCTTCCGCCGTGCCAGGAGGCCGGCAGGGCCTATCGCAGCCCATCGGAGCGAGCTAACAGGACCCTGAAGTCAGACCCGAAGTCAGACCCCGGCTGGGCACTGGCAGGATCGGCTCCGCCACGCTCGGCTCTGCACACCCAAGAGTGACGACGGAGAGACGGTGCCACAGTAGGGCAGCGACAGGGTCCCCGTGCCAGAAGCCACAGCTAAGGCCTGAGTCTGCGCGTTCCCCTTCAGCCCCCTTCAGGGAGGCAGGCGGAGGGCAGGGGTCTGAGCGGGCAATGGCGGAGCGCCTGGAGCGGGGCCCCTTCTCTGCCTTTGTCCGCCCTTTCCTGGGTGTCCTTCCCGCAGCCAGTGGAGAGCAGAAGGGGCTGAGCACGGGGCAGACGGACAACGTGCCCCGAGAACCAACCAGAGCAGGCGCGGCACTGCGCCCGGCCTCTCCGTGCTCCCAGAGCCAGGAGGGGGCAGCACTTCTGGGCGCCGTCTGCACCCCCACTCACAGCAGCACGTGCTCCCCTTTCCGGACCAACGGCCCCGTCCCCAGGCGGGACAGCTGGGACAGCGGGCAGCCGTGCCCCATACAGCCAACCTAGATTGGTCTTCCAAGGAGTGATGAGAGCAGAGCCAGGAGCAAGTTCTGAGCACCACTGCGGTGGCCCCTCAGAAATAACCAATGGCCACAATTCCCGCCTAAGACCCTGGAAAGAGCAATTTCCTGCACCCTCAGGTGGAGCTGACCCAGAGGTGACCATGGCCAGAGAGGGGGAGAATCCAGTGTGGGCGCCCAAATGCCCCCTCCGTGGAGCAGAGGGCCCCCCCACCTGAGGCCCCTCCCTCCAGGCAGCCCTCCCCCACCTGAGGCCCTTCCCCAGGCAGCCCTCCCCCACCTGAGACCCCTCCCCCCAGGCAGCCCTCCCCCACCTGAGGCCCCTCCCCAGGCAGCCCTCCCCACCTGAGGCCCCTCCCCCAGGCAGCCCTCCCCCCACCTGAGGCCCCTCCTCCAGGCAGCCCTCCCCCACCTGAGGCCCCTCCCCCAGGCAGCCCTCCCCCCACCTGAGGCCCTTCCCCCCAGGCAGCCCTCCCCCACCTGAGCACCTCCTCCAGGCAGCCCTCCCCCACCTGAGGCCCCTCCCCAGGCAGCCCTCCCCCCACCTGAGGCCCTTCCCCCAGGCAGCCCTCCCCCCACCTGGAGGCACCTCCTCCAGGCAGCCCTCACCCACCTGAGGCCCCTCCCTCCAGGCAGCCCCTCCCCCACCTGAGGCACCTCCTCCAGGCAGCCCTCCCCCACCTGAGGCCCCCTCCTCCAGGCAGCCCCCTCCCCCACCTGACGGCACCACCCCCGGGCAGCCCTCCCCCACCTGAGGCACCACCTCCCAGGCAGCCCTCCCCCACCTGACAGCACCACCTCCGGGCAGCCCTCCCCCACCTGACAGCACCACCTCCGGGCAGCCCTCACCCACCTGACAGCACCACCTCCAGGCAGCCCTCCCCCACCTGACAGCACCACCTCCGGGCAGCCCTCCCCCACCTGACAGCACCACCTCCAGGCAGCCCTCCCCCACCTGACAGCACCTCCTCCAGGCAGCCCTCACCCACCTGACAGCACCACCTCCAGGCAGCCCTCACCCACCTGACAGCACCACCTCCACCAGATCCCCTCGTGTATGTCGCCGGCCGAGGTGAGGAGCTGCAAGATGTTCTCTGAGTTCATGTCATGGCGGAAGAGCAGGATTTTGTCGCACATGCCGAAGAACCCGCACTCTGGAAACTGGAGGGAGGAGGGAGGCCGGGCGTGAGCACTCGGGAGCGAGCACCTCGGGTTGGACACAGCCCTGCGAGGCGGAGGAGGAGCTGCCTCTGAGGGCCTCGACCACACCCTCCTGGTTCTGCAGTTTGCTGCGGATGGACACAATGGCCTGGCCAGTGTGGACCCTGGACACAAGCACGGGCTTCCCAGAGCATCCTAGTCCCGTGGGAGCCGAGCTTAGGAACAGCACGAGAGCAGTCAGGAATGACGCTGCAAAACCCATCTCCAAGGTCCCTTAGACCAGCCCACAGGGTCACAGGCTGCCACGCTGCAGCCACGGCCCCAGGGGCCATGGCACTGGTAATTACTGACTGCATTAGAGGATGATTTCTGCCTCCCATTTTCTTCCCCGGGACAGCTTTGGCTGTCTTGGGAGTTTTAATGCTCCATATAAATGGTTTGGATCTAAGTCCCAAAGAAAGCCCTGAGGACTTTAAGGGGGACCGCGTGGCCTGTCGGGCTCTGCAGTGTGGTCATCCTGACCGTGCCATCACCCTGGTCCGTGAACAGGGGCGAGGTTCCACATCCTTTGTCTTCTTTATTTCTTTCACTAGTGACTCAGCAGCACATTAAAGCAACCAGACATCCCCATCACTTGGGATCTGTCCCCGGACGCAGAGATGGTTTAGCCAAACCAGGTGCGAGCGGGCGGAGCGATAGCCCAGTGGGTAGGGCGTTTGCCTTGCACGCGGCCAGCCCATGCCGGCCAGGGTTCGATCCCGACATCCCATATGGTCCCTCTGAGCACCGCCAGGAGTAATTCCTGAGTGCAGAGCCAGGGGTAACCCTGAGCATTGCTGGGTGTGACCCAAAAAAAAAAAAAAAAAACATGGAATGTTTTAGTCACACCTAGGTCTGTGCGCACAGTAGGGATAAGCTCTACAAGTCACATTCTGACCCTGAAAACGGAATTTGGCAAATACAATATTTTTGCATGTCAACAAAACAGCTAGGAATTTAACATTATCTGCACAAATAATTTCTGTATATCCGACCTTTTTTTTTGGCGGTTGGGGTTACCCCGCGCCAGGGGTGTTCAGGCTACTCCTGGCTCTGTGATCTTGGGCCCCTCACCCCGTCAGGGCCCCTGTTCTCCAGGCCTCACCCGGCTAGGGAAGCACCGGCAGCCGTGCTGGCCCAAGGGAGCTGCCGTTAACTTTGGTTCATGAGCCAATATGAAGGTGGAGCTGCTGGACAGACAGCAGCTGCACATTTCCAGTCGCTGTCTAGCCACCTCCACTCTCACTGCAAAACAGTCCCATCTCCAACCTCCTCCACTGTCTCACTGTCTTCCCGTTCATCATCGATTTGCTACAGAGGGCACCAGTAACATCTCCATATGACCTGTCTCCTGCAAGTAGAGCCCAAAGGGCATCTGCTCGCTCCAGGAACACAAAGAGCCTCAAACCATTCCATCAGGTCATGGGAATGAGGTCTATAATTGTTACTGGTATTTGGCATATCAAATATGACACGGGTAGCTTGCCAGGCTCTGCCATGCGGGTGGCATACTCTTATATTCACCTCTAAATACAGCATTTATTGATGAACCGCGCGGCTGCAAGCAACCACAGGAGCCAGGCTGTGATCAGCTCTTCAACCCTAACCTCCTCCACGTCAGAGAAAATCCGTGTAAAGCTCTGTGTGACCCATTTCCTGCCTAGAAGACTGACTAGTCGCACGTTTAATAAGAACCGACAACTGGACGGCTGGAGAGGCAGCACCGGAGTTAGCACTTGGACTGGCACAGAACCAACCCTGGATTGATTCCCGGCCGCATGTGAGCTCCCCAAGCACCGCCAGGAGTGATCCCTGAGCAGTCGGGAGTAAACCCGGAGCTCTCCCAGGCATAGTCCAACCGCCACCACGAAAATGGAATCAGGAGAAGAACCTGGTACCAGGAGAAGGTTCTGATGGCTGCACTGACAACAGGAGAACTCAGAATTATCCAATTTTAGCACCAGGATATTCTGCACAGTTTGGGGGTGCGCCACCCCTCAGTGCAACACCCCGCCCCACTCAGGAGGACCCCAAATGGCTCCAGACACTACCAAATAGTCCCTGGAGAGGAACAGCACCTCAGCTCACGAAGATGAGATGTGAGCTCTGGGCGGGCATTAAAGCGGCCCCTTGCTTGTGGGGAGAGACGGCACCACACCTCCGGCACTAGCCCTGATCCCACCCATCTAGGGTAGAATCCACAGCACCCCACATAATCCCCAGCACCAGGGGTCACTCCCGAGCACATCCGGTGTGGCCCCCAACCCTCCATGTAAGCCCCAGGTCTTCATATTCTCATGCAAAGAATAAGAGAAAAAATCTCTCTAGCACCTCCCCAAGAGCAGACCATGGAAAACTCAAGAGTTTTCCAGAAGAACTGCCTTCTCTGCACCACGCTGGGAAGAATGAGCTCCCCAAACCAACCCTGGGGCCACGTGACGCCAGCAGCAGCAGCGCAACTGCCTGGAAGGCGCAGGGGGAAGGATGTGGGTGCAGGAGGGGCCCGTGTGGGGGGGCCCCTCACCCTGCCCTGCCACTGAGCCCCTGAAAGTCTTACAGCAGCAGAGACGAAGCGTGGGAAGTGGCCTGGCCCCCTGCAATGAGAGCGACTGACATACTACATGTCTCGCAATGACGGTATATCGGTACTTAGCATTCACTCGCTCCAGGAATTCCACAATCTTTTACAGGGTAATAAAGTTGGAGTTAAATTAATTAAAGTTTTAACTGGGTGGTGGCTTTGGGGCCTGGGTGTGGCTGCCGCCCCCGTCTGGAAGAACAGATGGGGAAGGTAGCCCATCCCCGGCTCCAGGAAAGCCTGGAGATTTTAGTGGCAACATCTGCATACAAGTTTTTCAGTGGCTTAATTACTGGGTGGAGCTTGTCTGAGAGGTGGAGTCCTGCCTTGAACATGGTGGCGATTTCGGCTGCTGAGGCTCAGTTGGGATGCACCAGATCCAAACCTGTCCGCCTCTGCATTGCCCCGTTGACTCAGCCTGACGGACTAGAAGCATCTTTCAGCAGGTGTTTCTGAGCTAAAGTGATCACTTATTCACTTGATCATCTGACATCCCGTTATTCATTGATTTGCTCGAGCAGGCTTCAGTAACATTTCCATTGGACCCTATCACATGCCAGTGTAGCCCAATGGCATCTGGTTGCTTCAGGAATATGAAGAGCCTCAAACCGTTTCTTCAGGGTCTTGACAAGGAAATCTGACCATCTTGTAGGTGGGCGGCCACATAATCTTTTGATATCCCGTGGGATCCAGTTGGTAATGGCTCTAGTCCAGCGGTCATCTCCAAATCACATTACATGTCCAGCCCATCTGATTTTCGATGCCTTGGCAAACGAGACAGCGTCCCTGATTCTGGGATAGCAACGGAGGTCAGAACTCCGGATTCCTTCTCTCACTTGAGTGAGGCGTGATATTCCAAGCATAGCTCTTTCGATTCCTCTCTGGGAGACCCGAATAGCATTCTCATCCTGCTTTCGTAGGGCCCAGGTCTCTGAGGCGTATGTTAATGCAGGGAGAACGGTGGAGTTAAAGAGATGTGCCCAGAGCCGGAGGTTCTTTGTCCTTTTAGCTATTTCTTCGATGCCTTTGAAGGCATTCCATGCCGCTCTCTTCCTCCTGCGCAGCTCAGGTTTTAGGTCGCTTCATCACGTTGACTTCTCGACCTAGGTACACATAACTGCTGCATTCAGAGATATTTGTTCCATTGAGAGTGAATGGGGCCTCAGGAACTAGATCATTCTTCATGAACATTGTTTTCTTTAGATTCAGCTGTAGACCTATCTTTCCACATTCTCGGTCGAAGTCAGCCAGCATTTGTGCCGCTTGGCTAATGTTTGGTGTTATTAGAACGATGTTATCAGCGAAGCGGAGGTGGTGTAGTTGCCGACCATCTATCTTCACTCCCATTCCTTCCCATTCTAATTGTTGCATGATGTTCTCGAGGGTGGCACTGAAGAGTTTTGGTGAAATGGTATCACCCTGTCGAACCCCTCTTCTGACATCAATGATCACTTCCTTGTAGAATGGTGAGATCCTGGTGGTGAATCTGTAATACGGCTCACGAGGAGCTGCTACAGCAGCTCTATCAAGGATAGATTCCTGCGAAGCCTTGTGGCGTAGCAACATGCATGAGCTTTGGGCACAAATTTGGGTTTCTCTTGACCAGCATCAGTTGTGTGGTCTGGTTTCTTACTGGTAGGATCAAGTTCAGCACTGTGCTCACCGTGTGTCTGCGGGATTGCGAATTCCTGGAGCTAGTGAATGCTACAATACTGATACACCATCATTACGAGACATGTGTAGTAATAAGCAATAGAATGTAAGTTAATCAGTGCCTGCTAAGGGAGCAGGCTGGGCTATGGGGGTTAACTAGGGAGACCCTGGTGGCGGCAAGGGCACACTGGTGGTGGAACTGGTAGAATACTGAATACCTGAAACAACTGTGCTGTGAATGACTTTTGCAAATCACAGTGCTTAAATCACTGTATCACTGTCTTCCCATTGCTCATCAATTTGCTCGAGTGGGCACTAGTAACATCTCCATTAGTCCTGTCACAAGCAAGTGTAACCCAAGGGCATCTGCTTGCTCCAGGGACAGGAAGAGCCCGAAACCATTCTTCAGGTCATGGAACTGAGGTCAATAATTGTCACTAGTTTTTGGCATACCAAGTAAATAAAAAATGGGTAGCTTGCCAGGCTTACCGCGTAGGTGGTATAGTCTCAGTAGAAGCCTCTCATCTCGAGCACTTACTGATGAAACTTAAAGGGGAAGATCAGGTTTTTCTCTTGGATGGAGCTCTGAGGAACTATGAAGTCTGGATGTTGAGAATGACTGACTGCATGATGTGTGGTTTGCTCTGGTTTCTTGCTAGGCTTAGTGGTATCAGGTAGAACCTGTCTGTATAAAATGTATAAATGTGAAAGTTCTTGGGAAGGACCTTATCCTAAAATCAGCATTCTCTAAGAATATAGTGCGGCCGCTTTGCGGCCGTGTGCCAAGGGAGCTGTGGGTCTGGCGTGGGTGGGCTCTCTCTCTTCTGGGGCAACTGGCATGGAGGCAGAGGAAAGGGCAGGGCCCAAAACTCCACTCGAGTTTGGCCAGTGCTTAAATAAAGTTAACAAAAGAAAAAACAGCTGCTGAGCACCGATGTGGGGCTCAAGATGTGACTCACGGAGCCCCGACAGGCTGGGCTGGGCACACACGTGTTCAGGGATGTCCGACAGCCTGGGGTGGGCACATGCATGTTCAGAGCTGTCCACAACCAAGAGACAGGCTGGAGGAGAGGCGGGCTCGCACCCGTGCAGCCCCCAACCCCGACTGTGGGTCAGGAGAGGCTTCCTGGAGGGTGGGCAGTGGGGGTGGCTGGGGAGGGTGCTCTAAGGATGTGAGCCACGGGCACTGAGGCCTGGCGAGGTCTCAGGCACCCCAGCCTCAAGGGCAGGAACTGGGGGGCATTGTGAGCACCCGGAATTCACAGCCAGCAGCCGAGAGGTACGCGTCCACCTCCACTGAGTACTGCAAGGCAGTGAGGAGACAAATCACCGTCAAGTCCCTCCCCACCGGGTTTCTGGGCCACACCCAGTAGTGCTCAGGGCTTACTCCTGGATCTGAGCTCTGAGGTCACCGGCAATATGGGGTGCCGGGATTGAACCTGGGGCAGCGCATGCAAGTACCCTGCACACTGTACTGCCTCTCTGGCCCCTTAACAAGCTCTAGATCATAAAATTTGGAAAAGCACTATGGGGAAAGATCGTATCTTAGTGTATTTAACTATGATAAAAAAGACCGGTTTTGTTTTTTGGTTTGTTCTGGACTGTGACCGCAATAGGTGGGTTACAGTCTCTCCCTCACTGAGGGCTGCAAAGACAGCCTGCTTTAACGGTTCCATAAAAGTATCAGAGTAATGCGGTTCTATAAGTCAAAGAAGGGCTGAGACAGGAGAGCAAAATCCAAGAGTGCTGGTGGACATCACCATAGCTGGCTCTGGGTCTTTGCAGCTTAAAGCCGTCTGCATGTCCTTAGGCCAGAGCCTCAGGCTAAAGAGGTCCCTCTGGGGCAAAACACAAAAGGGGATTGAGGGGAGGAACGGGTAAGAAAGAGCCTGATTTCCTGACTTGAGACTCGTCATGATGTCTACCAAGAGTCCACGCTATCTAGTTTGCTCATCCTTCCTCTCGTTCCCCACGGGTCCCGGTGTGGGACAATTAGAATTTACCAGGAGGGAACCACCCTGGCTATGCTGGAACCACCCTTTAAGAATCAGTTCTGCTAAGATCAAAGGAGAGGTCATGCTGGCCTCTTCAAAGGCGGCCTATAAGATTTGCGGGGGCCCCCCCCCCCCCCGACACCCCCCGGGACAGGAGGTCCTGAGCAGAGCCAGGAAAAACCCTGAGCATTGCTGGGTGCGAAAAAAAAAAAAAAGATTCTCTCAGTAAAACAAAGGGCAGAAAATTACCCTGCAGCAGAGCAGAGTGAACAAGGACCTTGTGGGTGTTGGCGATAGCCATCTAGCTGCATGAAGTTCATGCTCTGAAATTATGATGCTATTTCCCCCAAGTTATTCCCCAAGTTTCAGGTGGAGACACCTGGAAGTGTTGCAGGTGTGGCTGCGGTGGCAGCTGCATTGGCAGGTGGCAGACAGGAGACAGGCATGTCTACACCCAGGGCTCTTCCCCTGGGCCCTGGATGGTTGAAGGTCTGACATAGAAAAGATTGCCCCCTCCCCAGGATGAACCCAGAGCCAAGGCAGAGCCTGGCAAGCTACCCGTGGTGTATTCGATATGACAAAAATCAGTAACAACAACAGACCTCGTTCCCAACAAATGTAGACTTACTGGTGCCCCCTAGAGCAGATCGAGGAACAATGGGAAGACAAGTGATACAAGTGATTTCCCCCAAGTTATATACATCCTGAGAAACTTTTGTTCCTAGTGTGATTCCTGTGCGAACCCCCTCTCCACAGTGGTTTTTTTTTTTTTTTTTTTTTTTTGGTCACACCCGCGATGCTCAGGGGTTACTCCTGGCTCTGCACTCAGGACTCACTCCTGGCGGTGCTCAGGGGACCATATGGGATGCCGGGGATCAAACCGGGCCGGCATGGGCCGGCTGCGTGCAAAGCAAACGCCCTACCCGCTGGGCTATCGCTCCGGCCCCTCCACAGTGTTTTTGTGTAAGAGCCAATCTAGGAAGAAGGGACTGAGGCCCTGTCCATCAGCATCTGTTTAGACCGGGCTAGCGGTGGTCCACTTGGAGATCTGCATGAGCGTCCTGGTTTTTGTCTTTGCAAAGGCCGGCCCACAAGACAACCCAACTTTTGCTTTTGATGCGGTTTGAGAGAGAAAAACTGTGTTTTGGGGAAGACACGTCCACTGTGGTGGAGGCATAGAGGCCTGAGCACATGGCCAGTGAGGTCTGACCAGCAGCCAGAGGTCTGGGGTTGGCTTGTAGTGACAGAGTTTGTGCAATTATTGGTGATAAGTAGAAAGCCTTTGGAGCTGTGCTGGACTCAGGAGTTTTGTCCATTGTCGCCGGCCCTTGAGGCAGAAAAGAACTTGATCCTGACACTGTCGGGGACCCCAGCTGACCCAAAACAAGAGCGGAAAGGAAAAGCAGGGAAACAGAGAAACAATACTCTCAATGTGTCCATATTAAAAACTGATTTTTTCCCCAAGATTCACCAAAAACTGCAGTTTTTACTTTCACTTTAGTTACCTTTACTTAATAATAAAAAAGAAAAAGTAAGAATATGTGAAGACATGTAATCTGCATACACAGAGTTATTGCAAATACACAAAAATTCTTACATAAAATGACCTGTGATAAAACAGTGGATACTGTCTATACAACTGCAGCTAATGCAGCGCCGACCGCAGCTCGGTGGGCGTTTAACGTTAGGGTCACGCGTATAAACGTTACACACTGAGAAAGCAGGAGCTGACATGGGAATTTTAAAGCCCGATTCTACTCTGCGAGTCTGTAAGAACACAATTAACACAGGAGACACAGAGAAATCCGTAGCCAAGGAGCCCAGGAACAGCCCACGGCACACATAGCCAGGAAGGGCAGCAACAGGGCTACCAGCAAGAGGCCTCGCCAAGGGCTGCTCAATCCTGAACACCAGGAGGCGGCAGAGAGCAGGATGGGGCTCAGCCCCTCGCAGGACCCAGGCTGTGGCTGGAAGCAAACCCACTCGGGGCTCCCGAAGCCGATGGAAAGGAAAAAGGAGAGTGAGGCTGAGCTCGAGCTGGGGGATGCGGAACTGCTTCTCCCTGAGGGGGCAGAACCGTGAGCAGAATCCAGGAGCTGACAAACACATCTGAATCCTGTCACATGACCGCCACTTGGGGGGCCAAAGAGAGGGGGGCAGTGGTCAGGGCTGCTTGCCTCGCACGTGACCAGCCAACCTGGGTTCAATCCCGGCACCTCCCTACGGACCCTGGGCCCCACTGGGACCAATCCCTAGTGTAGAGCTAGAAACCCTGAGCACTGTGGGGGATGGAGCCCCTCCCCACAAAAACGCAAAAATCAAAGAAAGAGGAGAGGAAACAGCACAAGAGCAAGGGGGCCCTACCTACCGGACCATCGCAGCACGGGAACTGGGCAGGAGGTGGGCCCACCCACTGCTGGCTCCAGGTGGGCGCCGGGACCCCATAGACCGCAGTGAATGTGCAAATCCGGCCGGAGGCCCGAGGCTGGGACAGGTGCGCTCTGGCCCCGGGTCCTGCTGGACCAAACACGTGCCCCACACCACCCCAGCCCCTGCTAGCTCACCCAGGCCCGTGGACGTGGCACCCCGGCCGCTCCCCATTCGCCTCTACCGTCACGTGACTCCCCACTAGACCAGCTCTAGCAGCGGGGGCTGGAGCTCTCGGGCTCTATTTCCTTAACATAACTCAAAATTTTCATGGCTTATGATTTTTATATGATTTTTTATTCCAGTGAAATAACCTGATCTTTCCCCTTTGATGTTTCATCAGTAAATGCTCGAATGAGAGCCTTCTACTGAGAGTATACCGCCTACACAGCAGAGCCTGGCTAGCTATCCGTGTTTTATTTGATATGCCAAAACCCAGTAACAATTATGGACCTCAATTCCATGACCTGAAGAATGGTTTGAGGCTCTTCCTGTCCCTGGAGCAAGCAGATGCCCTTGGGCTACACTTGCTTGCGACAGGACATATGGAGATGTTACTGGTGTCGCGCTCGAGCAAAATCGATGAACAACGGGCAGACAGTGATACAAGTGAGACAAGTGTTTTTTAACCTAGTCTCCCAAGAGCGAATTTGTCGTTAACGTCCCACAGGGTTCACTGATCAAGCATCAGTGACTATTAGGCCTGCACAGACCCAGAAAGGCCCCTGCAGAGATTCAGGAACCAGGGGAGTCGCCCGGGCCCAGGACCGACCCTAGCAAGTAGCCGCCACACACTGGCTCCGGAGTTTCTACGGCTCAAGGGAGAGGGAATCGTCAAGGTGCCAACGGCATGTGAGTTAGCAAGTCTTACTTTTAAGTGAAAAAGCCACAGCACAGGCGGGAGGGCTTTTTGTCCTGCACACGGCTGACCTGGGTTTGAGTCCCAGCATCCCATATAGTCCCCTGAGCACCACCAGGAATGATTCCTGAGTGTGGAGTCAGGAGTAACTCCTGAGCATTGCCGGCGTGGGCCAAAAATAAACAAAAAGCACAACCTTATTACCAAAAATATTGGAAAAAACCCTTTGTCACAGCTAAGGACTGGGTAGAGGAAGCAAAGGCCTTAGGGCTGGGGGACTCGGTGAGTCCCCAGGCTAGGTGACCTTCCTTTAAGGCACCGCCAAGCGCTGTGGGGACGCAGGAAGTGAGCTGAGCTCGGCGGCAGAGCACTCGCCTCCCCGCGGGAGGCTTGGGTTCAAGCCCTGGCACGGCAAGAATAAATAAAGCAATAAAACACAGGAAGTCTGCGTCATCTTGACAAATCCCTAACTTTTTTTTGGACTGTTAATTTCACTGACATCACAGGCAGTGACAAAGTGAACCGCTGAGACGGGCACTCAGACTCCACACATTAGCCTCACCCGTTTCTGGAGGGCAGTATGCGGATCTGTCTGGACGCAGCCTGGACGGAGGGCGAGAGGCAGCGCGGGGGCCGGGCACGTGCAGCCCTGCAGCCCCCAGCCGCTGCCCAACGCCACTGACAGGCTCCGTGGGTCCCCAACCGGGGCCTCCCACAGCCCGCACCGCGCAAAAGGGCGGCTCCTGGTGCCCTGACAATGATGAAAAGGGAACGAGCAGAAATGGATTTGAAAGTTGATCCACAGGAATCAGAGTTTATGGCACGGCCGAGAACAGACCGGCTCAGCCATAATATGATTATTGGGGGGTGTTGGGTTGTTTGGGGGGCCACACCAACAGTGCTCAGGGGCTACTCCTGGCTCTGAGCTCTAGAATTACTCCCTGGCGGTGCTCAGGGAACCATATGGGATGTGGGGCTCGCACTGCCGGGCAGGTGCAGGCCAAGCGCCTAACTGTCTCTCTGGCCCCCAAAAGCACGAGGACTAAAGTCACTCAGCAATGGCTCCCGAGCAAACAGCCTCGCCGTGACTTTCTGCATCTCCCCTCTGGTGCCCGCAGCCTGTCCACCGGCTTTCTGAGACCGGGGCGCGCCCGCCAAGGCAGTGCAGGAGGAACCAGGCTCCACAGGTAAGGGAGAGAGGCAAAGGGCCAATCCCGGCACCCGGTAGGAGCAAGCTGCACCCAGGGATCAGCACCGCTGAGGGCCCCGTCCCGGCAGCTGCCGAGACCTGCACGCTCTGGTGGCGCTGCCCCTGGAAAACCACGAGATTTTCCTTTTCCTCCTCCCTGCGCGCGTCCTTCCCCCTCCCCTCCGCCCTCCTCAGCACAGCTCGAGGGGCCCGAACCCTAAGGGGGCAACATGCCACTGCGGCCTGCAGAAGCACACAGGCAGGCGGGCGTCAAGGGTGGAGCACCCGCTCCGCGTGGGGAGAGTCCCAGGGAGCACCCACTCCACGTGGCAGGAGCCAGGGAGCACCCGCTCCCGTGGGGAGAGCCAGGGAGCACCCGCTCCGTGTGGGAGAGCCAGGGAGCACCCGCTCCCCGTGGGGGAGAGCCAGAGGGAGCACCTGCTCCAGCGTGGCAGAGAGCCAGGGAGCACCCGCTCCATGTGGGAGAGCCAGGAGCACCCGTTCCACATGGGAGAGTCCCAGGGAGCACCCGCTCCACACGTGGCAGAGAGCCAGGGGAGCACCCGCTCCACGTGGGAGAGCCAGGGAGCACCGCTCCACGTGGGAGAGTCCCAGGGAGCACCCGCTCCACGTGGGAGAGTCCCAGGGAGCACCCGCTCCACGTGGGAGAGTCCCAGGGAGCACCTGCTCCACGTGGGAGAGTCCCAGGGGGCACCGGCTCCGTGTGGGACAGTCCCGGGGGCCTGGCTCTGCCAAGTGTGTCCCTGACCAAAAACACAAACGGGGCTGAGGGCTAGGGGACAGGACTGGGCAGTTCCAGTGCAGAGTGGCAGTGTCCCAGGGGCTACCCACAGAGGCAGAGCAGTGGGGAGGGTGCGTGCCTCAATGCTTCCTGCAGGGTCCCGTGCCCAGTGCCTGAAAGCCCCCAGCACCTGCCAGGGTGACCCCGAGCACAGAGCCAGGAGTAAAGGCTGAGCAGAGCCAGGAGCGACCTTGAGCACAGCCAAGAGTGAGCCCTGAGCACAGAGCCAGAAGGAAGCCCTGAAAACCGCACGTGGTCCCAGAGCCAACACAAACAAAAATGAAAAAATAAAGCTGGGGCATAGGTGGGCTTCTAAGGGGCGGCGCACCTACGGGAGGGTCTCCCCACGCACGCAGGCGCCCGGTGACACAGGCGGGCGGCGCGCACCCACCTTCTGGTACACGATGGAGCACACGAGGTCCTTGACTGCGGACAGAGACAGCTCCTGGGCATCCAGGACCACACTCTCGCGAGTGAGGCCGATCTGCAGCAGGAACGAGACCGTGTGCTCAGAGCCTCGGGAGTTGGTGGCAGCGCCGCCCGAAGCTGCCACCATTGGACGGCCGGGCGGAGAGTCCCGTCTGGGGGGCTGGACGCGTGGGGGAGGGTGCCGGGAGCACGGTGGGCGGCTGCGTCCTCTGAGCTGGGGCGGGGAGTTGTTGGCAGACATCTGCCTGCCTTACGCTTGCTCCAGAGCCAGCACTGTCGGGGTCCTGCAGGAATGGGGAGGGGGCTTCAAACCCCGGGGGCTCAGAGGCAGGCGGGCTCCCCGCTCCGGAGCAACAGGCTCAGCTTCTTCTCCTGGGCCTCTCATGCTGAGGCTGCGGGGCTGCAGGCTGGGCTGATGCGATCAGGTGGGTCAGGTCCTGTTTTCCGGAATCACAGTGCCAGGGCAGGGAAGCGGCTGGGGAGGCGGGCCACGGCCACGCCTCGTCACCTCCTTCCTTTTCAGCACATTCCTGTCCCTCTTCCCGGCTTCAGAAAATACATGTCGGGCAGACGCTGGTTCCGTCAGAGCCGGAGCCCTCGTGGGGGCAGTGTCCGGGCCCTCTGTCCGGGCCTGTCCCTGGTGCCAGCCTCAGATGCCCTCCAGAGCCCTCATGATCACTGGGCAGTGGGCAGGAGAGTGGATTTTTCTAGGGCGACGAACAAAGTTTCAGAGAAACAGCACAGGAGCCTTTCATTTGGTGAATGCGGCGCCCAGAAAGTTGCGGCTTTCTGAAATGTAGTTAGCCTGGAAGGAATCAGGGTGGGAGAGGGATTAAAAAGTATAATTTACTTGACATAATTTTAAAAATAGAAACCCTGTTTTCAAAACAACTGCTGGCTGTTCATCGCTCACTCGGGCCCTAGCAGGTGACACTCTGGGGCCAGTGTCCAGACCTGCGTTTCACTGTAGTCTGACCGTCATTTCGGAGACCCTCCCTGCTTATGAGGAAACAAAGCCCAGCTCTTCCACACGCGCCTCACTAACACCCAAAACCCGGCGACCAAACACTTTCACCTGACTCCTGACAAAACTCAAGAAAAATAGAAGGAACAGAAACAAAGGGTCAAGCATCTTGTCATCCTCACCCTGATACCCAAAGTATACAGAGACATCGCGAAAAAGGAAAACTACAGACCAATCTCCCTGATGAACACAAGTGCTAAGATCATCAATAAAATACTAGCAAACAGAACCCAGAGACCTATCAAAAAGATTATACACCACGACCAAGTAGGATTCATCTCTGGAATGCAAGGATGGTTCAACATCCACAAGTTAAACAACATAATACATCATATCAATAAGAGGAAAAATAACCATATGATCATATCAATAGTCACAGAGAAAGCATTTAACAAGATCCAATACCCGTTCATGATAAAAACTCCGTAAAATGGGAATTGAAGGAACCTTCCTCAATATAGTCAAAGCCATCTACCAAAGCCCACAGCGAGCATCATTCTCAATGGGGAAAAACTGAAAGCCTTCCCCATAAGGTCGGGGACAAGACAAGGCTGCCCACTCTCACCACTTCTATTCAATATAGTACTGGAAGTACTTGCCATAGCAATCAGAGAAGAAAATGACACTAAGGGCATCCAGATAGGCAAGGGAAAAGTCAAGCTGTCACTATTTTCAGATGACATGATATTATACCTAGAGAACCCTAAACTCCATACCAAAAAGCTCCTAGAAATAATAGATTCCTATAGCAAAGTGGCAGGGTACAAAATCAATACCCAAAAGCCAATGGCTTTTCTATATGTAAATAACAAAAAAAAAAGAAAGGGATATTAAAGAAACGATCACATTCACAATTCTACCACAGAAAAATCAAATACCTAGGAATCATCTTAACGAAGAGTGGAAAGGATCTCTAACAAAGAAAACTATAAAATGTTGCTTCAAGAAATAAAAGAGGAGCTGAGGAAATGGAGACACATTCCCTGCTCATGGATTGGGAGAATTAACATAGTCAAAATGGTAATACTCCCTAGAGCTTCTATACAGATTCAATGCAGTCCCTATAAGGATACCCATGACGTTCTTCAAAGAAATTGACCAAACACTCCTGAAATTTGTATGGAATGATAAACCCCAATGAATAGTTAAAGCAATTCTTGGGAAAAAGATGGGAGGTATCACTTTCCCCAACTTCAAACTCTACTACAAAGCAGTCGTAATCAAAATGACATGGTATTGGTATAGAGACAGACCTGTAGATCTATGGAATAGAACTGAATATCTTGACATACACTCTCAAATATATGATCACTTAATCTTTGATAAAGGAGATTAAGGCAGAGCTGCTACTTGCTCTCCCTGTACCCAGCTGATCATGAGGTGTCTGGGAAGGATGGCGGGTTCTAGCCCTGGCCAGCAACCCCAGCAGAGCCTCAGGAACCAGAGGAACCCCACACCATGAGGGCCGCCATTTTCCACATTCAGACTCCCCTCTCCTCAGAGCTCCACCCAGCAGGAGAGCTGATCACAGCCCAGCTCGCTGTTCATCAATAAATGCTCAAGTTTTGAGGTGACTATAAGATTATCCCACCCACACGGCAGAGCCTGGCAAGCTACCCAGAGTTGTATTTGATATGCCAAATACCAGTAACAATTATAGACCTCATTCCCATGACCTGAAGGAATGGTTTGAGGCTATGTTCCTGGAGTGGGCAGATGCCCTTGGGACATATTGAGATGTGCCAGGACATATTGAGATGTCACTGATGCCCGCTCGAGTAATCCGATGATCTACGGGAAGTCAGGTGATCAAAGGAGCACAAACTATTAAGTGGAGCAAAGAAAGACTCTTCAACAAATCACTTGATCACTTGAATCCCGTTATTCATCGATTTGCTCAAGCGGGTGCCAGTAACATTTCCATTGGACCCTATCACGTGCCAATGTAGCCCAATGGCATCTGGTTGATTCAAGAATATGAAGAGCCTCAAACCGTAACTTCAGGGTCTTGACAAATAAGTCTGACCATCTTGCAGGTGGGCGGCCACATGATCTTTTGACGTCCTGTGGGATCCAGTCGGTAATGGCTCTAGTCCAGCGGTCGTCTCCAAATCGCATTACATGTCCAGTCCATCTGATTGTCTTGGCAAACAAGACATATCGAATACACATCAGACAGCTTGCCAGGCTCTGCCGTGTGGGCGCTATACACTCAGTATGCTTGTGGGACTCTCTCAGAGGGGGTGGGTAGAATATTCATGGTAATTTGGAGGTAAATGCGTGCGGCTGCACAGCCCGGCACGCGCAACAGGGAAAGCTGGTATCTGCTCTGCCGGATGTATCTGCATCTTCAACAAATGATGCTGGGAAAACTGGGCAGCTAAGTGTAAAAAAGAACTTAGACTTCTTTCTAATGCCATGCACAAAAGTCAGATCAAAATGGATTAAAGATCTCAACATTAGACATGAATCTATAAGGTACATCGAAGAAAACATAGGAAAACGCACTATGACATCAAAGCTAAAGGCATCTTCAAAGATGAAACACCACTGACAAAGCAAATGGGAGCAAAGATAAGAAAACGGAATTATATAAAACTGAAAAGCTTCTGCACCTCAAAAGAAATGGTGACGAAAGTACAGACAGCCCACACACTGGGAAAGAATATTAACCCAAAGCCCATCTGATAAGGTTAAAAGCCAGGATGTATTAGGCAGTGTAGAACTTTACAAGAAGAAAATAGTCAGCCACATCAAAAAATGGGGGAGAAGTGAACAGAAACTTCCAAAAAGAAATTCAAATGGCCAAAAGGCATATGAAAAAGTGCTCTTCATCATTAATTATCAGGGAGATGCAAATCAAAGCAGCAATGAGGTATCATCTCAACCAGAGACTGCCACATATGCAAAAGAGCAAGAACAACCAGTGCTGGCGTGGATGCGGGGAGAAAGGGACCTCTCTCATCCACTGTTGGTGAGAATGTTGACTGGTCCAGCCCTTTTGGAAAGCAAAATGGACATTCCTCCGAAAACTAGATATTGAGTCCCATTTGACCCAGCAATAACACTCCTGGGAATATACCCTGGAGATCTAAAAACGTCAGGACCACTACGGGCCTCCACCAGAGTTTCCTCTGGCTTCGCCCTGCCCAGGCATAGTTCACCATCGTTTGGGTCCCAACACGTGTCCTCGTGCTCCCACCTCACCCGGCAGAGAAGAAACCAGCTTTCCCCGTTGCGGCAGAGCAATTTACCTCCAGATTGCTGTGAATATTCTACCCACCCCTCTGAGAGAGCCCCACAAAGTAATGAGAGTATAAGCGCCCGCACGGCAGAGCCTGGCAAGCTGTCCGATGCGTGTTCAATATGCCAAAACCAATAACGATCATGATCACGATCTTCCCGTTCATCATCTATTTGCTAGAGCGGGCACCAGTAATATTTACATATGTCCTGTCTCATGCTAGTAGAACCCAAAGGCATCCGCTTGCTCCAGGAACATAAAGAGCCACAAAGCATTATATTAGGTCATGGGACTGACCTAATATAAGTGTTACTGGTATTTGGCATATCAAATACAACACGAGCAGCTTGCCAGGCTTGCCGTGCGGGTGACATACCCTTTGTAGTCACCTGTAAATAAAGCATTTATTGATAAATAAGAGTTAAAAGAAAAAAATTTAAGTTAATCAATTAATTATTTTTGCTTTCTGGATCGCACCACCAATACTCAGGGGTTACTCCTGGCTCTGCACTCAAATTACTCCTGGCAATGCTCTGGAATATAGTACAGCAGGGAGGGCATTTGCCTTGCATGCCGCATTGATTACTCAGGTACTACAAGGTAATCACCCCACCTGGTATAGCATTGATTACTCAGGGCCGGTCAGCGACCCAGGGGATCAAACCCAGGCCGCTGACCTGGGTTTGATCCCGGCATCCCAAACCAGTAACAAAAATGTTTATTTTCCTGACCCTGAAAGAGCCCTTAATACGGCAGCAGTAAGAAAGGTGAACAAGCAGTGCCTGATAAAATGCCACGACCATCCTAAGCTGCCAAAACGAAGGACTAAAATGACTGTCTGTACTTTCAATGCATGTACGCTGGCATCAGAAGCATATATTGGGGATCTGATGCTGCAAGCACAAAAGATCAAGTATGACATCATTGGTCTGACTGAGACGGGAGGCGCCAGTCGCATCATGCTGTATTTGACAACGGAGAAGAATTGTCCTTGGAACATGAGAGAAAGAGGCGTCGGTGGTGTTGGTGTCCTTGTGAACATGAACATGGCCATCAACATTGATTCATTTGAATGCCTAACAAACCGGATAGGACGATTACACTTGAAGAGATGTGGCCCACTGCCAGCAATTTCTATCTTCATTGTCTAAGCACCAACATCCACATAAACAAGGAGATGAAATTGAGAAATTCTACATGGAACTGGAGGAGTTCTATAAAAAGATCACACCTTCTGCAAGATCATAGTCGGTGATTTTAATGCCAAGATAGGACAGAGAAGATCGGCTGAAGAACTCCACATCGGGACCCATGGCCTAGAATGGAACGAACAGGGTGAGAGACTATCTGAGTTCATCATGTCCACCAAGACCATTCATGGGAACTCACAGTTCCAGAAGGCTGAAGCTAAACGTTGAACATGGGAATCTCCTGGTGGACAGTTCCACAATGAATTTGACCAAATCATCTTCAATCGACGGTCTTGTCTGACCAATGTTGCTGTCGTCCCCCAAATTCCAAACAGGATCGGACCACCGTCTCCTTCGTGCAAAATTCTACTTCCCGCAATGGGGAGAAAAGGCTGCAAAGTTTTAGAAGAGAACTCCCAGAACGACCACCAACTGGGAACTCTTAGGCACCATTGCAGCAACATGGGAAGATACCACCATTGACGACATCGATGAAGAATACAACCAACTGGTTCAGCACCTCCATGATTGCGCGAAGAATGCCGAGAGAGAGAAAGACACAAAATGATGCCTGTCTTCAGAAACTCTTGAGCTCATTCGCCAATGTGGCAAGGCACGAGCCTCAGGAGACCAAATGCCAACGTCCAAGCTTGCTAAACGGTGCAGAGAAGCGATAAAGAGAG
>JAJIBD010005395.1:0-29894 GCA_021461705.1 Cryptotis parvus
CCTAAATTAAGTCACTAGACCACCAGGATTGGGTCAAGATGGCGGTGGCCTGAGGTGACTGCGGTGGTGCAGAAGAGGCTAGGGTGGCAGCAATGGCGGAATTGGGAGCCGGGCAGTGAGGAGAGCCCAGACTAGGGTCCTGTTTCGGTGTGGAGAGAGGTGGGAACAGCCGTGCGGGGGCGGTGCGCCAGCCTAAGCCCGGGGACAATAGCGCCAAGGACAAGGGCAGGCGGGACCCCCTGCACGGCCTGGGACTGGCCATGCGGGCAGCAGGACATGGCTGTGGCGAGCTGGGACGCCTTGCGGCCCCCTGTTCCCTGGGACTCTGGCGGGGCCTCAGACCCGGCCGGAGGGGCAACACTGGTTATGGACACCTGGCGGTCATCTTTCCTTAACATCTTTACCACCGCCATGTTCGCTGCACTCATCAAGGACCGCCAGTGGGACGGGGCACAGGCCTTTTGTCCTCCGGCTACGTGGAGCGGCTGAAGGGTATGACCACTTATTTACTTCATATTTATAAAAAATTATTCACGTGGACAAATATAACCAGGGATTTCCCTCTCTGTTAATTAGAGCTATGTAGTTTGAAATAAGTCTCAGTTCTCTGAGTTGATATGGCTACAACAGCAAGGGAGGGAACTTTATGTTTTGGCCTGTGCAGCCATAGATATAGATTTCAGGTAAGGGTTTGCTATATAAAAATAATTTTGGTTTAAAAATCCACAGGACATGGGGGCGGAGAGATGGTCCAGCGGGTAGGGCGTTTGCCTTGCAAGTGGCCAGCCTGGGTCCAATCCCGGGGTCCCATATGGGCCTCTGAGTAATTCCTGAGTGGAGAGCCAGGAGTGACCACTGAGCATTTTCCGGGTGTGACCCTAAAAGCAAAAAAAAAAATCCACAGGACACCCAGAAGATAAGGGATTCCAGATCAAAAAATAATTTAGAGTGAAGGACTGAGTCTAATGGCAAGAGTGTCTCTAGGTAGTACTGTCTCAGGCTCATTGGTATGTTTTTAAGGGTAGAATTGATTTGCTTCTGAATTCATAGTATGTGAGTATTTGTCAGTAGATGTTATCAATACTTTAATGCATGATTATATATTTCACAGGGAGATGATTTTCTACTACAGTTATAGTTTAGTGAAGTGGATTCCCTAAATAAAAACTTTGGATCACAATTATAATAAGAACTTAATGGTCACTCTTTCCCAAAGTCAGAAAATAATAGAGAAGAGTCTTAAACTAGTCTCAAAAATATGCTAAATGTCAAAGATTGAATGATTAGGAAAAGACAAATGCCAGGTCTTCACTTTCCTCTATTCTGACCAAAATATGGTTTTATCAGCTGCTTTTTCCAGCAGGGGAAATCCTTAACTACACAAGCCATGTTTGTAATTGAGAACTGACCTTTCTATTCATGACAATTTGATATAATAAAGGAGCACAACTATTCATGTGTTTAAAGAGAACCGAGTGGGATTCTGTACTATTAGTGAGGAAAAATCTCTGCAAATGGTCCTGAAAATACCTGTAAATTAGTGTTGAAAGAGATAAATGAAGATGTTACCATTTTATATTGTGCCATATTTTAAAAATAAATCAATATGAATAATATTTAGCACTATATTAAGTTATGTGGTTTTCAGATTGTATTAATGGAGAGGAGAAAGAAGTTGAGGCTTAAAAAACCCACACTATATATTTTTATATTCCATGAATGAATGCAGTCATTCTATACCTGTTTTTCTCTTTTCTGACTCATTTCACTAAGCATGAGACTAACATCCAAGGCCAGAGGAAACAGGCCAGTAGGATTTGTCAATGATTGGAATATACCAAAAGTGTGTGAGTGTGTGTGGGACATACGGCAGGTAAGGGAGAGAAGGGATCAGTTTGATAATAGTAGTTGGAAATAATAATGCTAGACAAGAACTGATTATTGGAAGTAGGTAAAGGGATATGCATGTCAGTATTTTGAACCACAATGTGCAAAAGGAGAGAAAGAAAAGGGAGAGGATATATATATATATATATATATATATATATATATATATAGAGAGAGAGAGAGAGAGAGAGAGAGAGGAGTGCCTGTAATAGAGACAGGTTGTAGGGGGGAGGGAAACTGTGGAGAGTGGTGTTGGGAAATGTGCATGGTGGAGGGATGGGTATCGGAACACTGTATGACTGAAACCCCACCATGAACATCTTTGTCCATCTCACACTGACTCAATAAAAAAATTAGAAAAAAATTAAAATAACACTTTAAAAATCTATATAAAATAAAATATAAAATAAACTATATTATAAAACAAAAGAATGATTAAAATGTTCCTGTGAAAAATAGTTAATTCCCTAATTAAAAATAAAATAAACCACACTCTTACTGTATAATGCAATGTTATGTTGGTATCTCAGAGAATGAGAGAGATAAGACAAGAAAAGAACTTTCATGTATTTGATGAGCAGGATAACAGGTAGAATCTAAGTCATTGTTGAAGTGACATTTATGTTTTTTAAATTTAATTGGAGGACCAGAGAAATAGTACAGAGGGTAGGGTACTTGCCTTGTGTGTGTGGCCAACCCAGGGTTGATTGGAGGCACCCCATATGGTAAGTACCATAAGGAGTGATCCCGAACACAAATTAAGAAGAAATGCCTGAACACAGCTGGGTTTGGCCAAAAAAAGCAACAACAACAAGAAGAATATAATTGGAGTAGGATTTGTTTCAAGTCCTTAATATCAGAATAATTTTTAGTGTATGAAAGTTGCAAATATAACACAGAAAATTCTTATATTACCCTACAACCATTTTAGTATTACCATTTTATATTACCTGCCCCTGGGGGTGTTGCAGTTGTGGCTGTAGTGCCTGGCTGAGTTGACAGGTGGCGGACAGGAGACAGGCTTATCTACACCCCCAGGTCTCTGCCCCGTGAGCCCTGGTTGATGATCTGACATAGAAAAAAGACTGGGTCCCCTGGGATGAAACCAGAGTCGTGGAAGAGCCTGGTAAGCTACACATGGTGTATTTGATATGCCAAAAGCAGTAGCAATAATGGACCTCATTCCCAGCGAATGGAGACGTTTGGCACCCGCTCAAGCAAATTGATGAACAACCGAAAGACAAGTGACAAGTGATATTTTATTAGTATAGTATTTCTGTTCTAAAATCCTCTATTACAGGAATCTATGATACCACTGGACATTTAGTTGTAGTCTCCTTAGAGTCTCTTTTAGTTGTGAGAGCTCCTCAGACTTCTCTTGTTTTTGAAAATCTTGATAGTTTTGGAAAGTACTGATTATTTTGTTGTATGTCTCTCAATTGGAATTTGTTTGCTTTTCTTTGTACTGGGTATATTTGCAGGTGAAGAGCATTCCAGAAAGTCCCATTCTCACCCTACTACCAACAGGACATGTAACTGTTGAAGAAACATATTTTGAGTGGGGGGCCCTCATATTCAGCTATTAGGGATCACTCCTGGTAATGTTTGGGGAGTCATATGGGTTGCTTGGGATTGATCCCAGGTCAGTCGCATGTAAGGCAATTACCCTACCCACTGTACTATATTCGTCCCTGTATGTATAAATTATTGACTTCACAGATTTACTTATTTTTTTAATTTTTTATTTATACCATATGAATCCATGGATATTTATTTAAGATTTAGATTACAAATCAGTAATACTTAACATTGTTATTCAAATTGTTCCAGTTTTTGTTGTTGAAGCTTGTTTTACTGACTCATATATTCCTTTGACATTCTCCCAGAATTGAGTTTTAAAATTAAATTTTTTCATATTTCTGATACCACAGCAAATATAGGTTTATTTTGTATATTTCCTGCCTCAGACCTAAAATAAGCTCTATCTCCAAAGAACATGAGGTGTGTGTGTGTGTGTGTGTATGTGTGTGTGTGTGTCTGTGTTTGTGTATGTGTGAATGTTTTAGGAGACTAACATAAATTCAATGTGTCCATAGATTCTCTTAAGAACTTTAAGCATGTTTGAATAAGCATTTTTTACACAAGGATTTTTTCCTGCAAAACTAATTGTAAGACAGATTTGCCATCACTTGATCACTTGACATCCCATTGTTCATCGATTTGCTCGAGAGGGCACCAGTAACATTTCCATTTGACCCTATCACGTGCCAGTGTAGCCCAATGGCATCTGGTTGCTTCAGGACTATGAAGAGCCTCAAACCATTTGTTCAGGGTCTTGACGAAGAAGTCTGACCATCTAGTAGGTAGGCGGCCATGTGATCTTTTGACATCCTGTGCAAAAGATGTCTTTGGCAAATCTCCATATGGAGATTTGCCATAAGAGATAAAAATAACAGGATGACAATTTGGTTTGCCATTTGGTCTACACAGAGAGGAATAGATGTGGCAGTCTTACTTTTTTTTTTTTTGATTTTTGGGTCATACCGGCAATGCTTGGGGATTATTCCTGACTCTGCACTCAGGAATTACTTCTAGCAGTGCTTGGGTGACCATATGGGATACCGGGGATCAAACCCAGGTTGGTCGCATGCAAGGCAAATGCCCTACCCTCTGTGCTATGGATTCAACACCAGATGTGGCAGTCTTAAAATAGTGAATGATAACTTCTATGTATATTGACTTGATAGAGGATCACTGTATATCACTGTCTTCCCGTTCATCATTGATTTGCTCGAGCGGGCACCAGTAACATTTCCATATGTCCGTCTCCTGTCTCATGCTAGTAGAGCCCAAGGGCATCTGCTTGCTCCAGGAACATAAAGAGCCTCAAACCATTCCCTCAGGTCATGGGAATGAGGTCTCGCTAGAAGTGTGAAATAGAATGAAAGCAAGATTGGATATATATATATATATGTATGTATATACACACATACATATATACATATATGATATTGGATATATATACGTATATATACTGGATATATATACGTATATATACTGGATATATATATACATATATATATATATATATATATATATATATATATATATATATATATGAAGTCATGTTGACTTCTCGACCTAGGTACATATAACTGCTATATTCAGAGATGTTTGTTCCATTGAGAGTGAATGGAGCCTCTGGAACTAGTTCATTTTTCATAAAGATAGTTTTCTTTAGATTCAGCTGTAGACCTATCCACATTCTCGGTTGAAGTCAGCCAGCATTTGTGCCACTTGGCTAATGTTTGGTGTTATTAGAATGATGTCATCAGCGAGCGGAGGTGGTGTAGTTGCCAACCATCTATCTTCACTCCCATTCCTTCCCATTCTAATTGTTGCATGATGTTCTCGAGGGTGGCGCTGAAGAGTTTTGGTGAAATGGTATCACCCTGTCCAACCCCTCTTTTGACATCAATGATCACTTCTTTGTAGAATGGTGAGATGCTGGTGGTGAATCCGTAATACAGTCATGAAGGATCTTGATGTATTGGGTTTGAAACCCTGTTTGGCTAGGGCTTCGATGACTGCTTCAGTTTCCACAGAATCAAAGGCTTTCTGTAAATCAATGAACGTGAGACAGAGCGGCATCTTGTACTCCCTACAAACCTCAATGAGCTTGGTTACTGTGTGGATATGGTCGATTGGTAGAATTGATGTACCAAATCAGACCAGATTTGATCTATGGGACTGTAGTTACCAACTTTTGAACTATACCAGTAAAGTCAAACAAGAAATAATAGTTTCTGGGTGCTGACAGGGTATGTATGTTCGGTAGGCATTATACTCAGTTCGTGTGGCAAATTACTAAAGCCCAAAGGCAATTAAAAGGAAGATCAGGATAAATGGGCCATAGTGGAAAGATTGCCAGTGAGTGGGGGGTGGAAGGTGGTGGTGGAGGGGAGGTGGGACACGTCAGGAAAGGGACCACTACATCAATGGTAGAGATAAATTGTCATTCAGGACCAGGACAGGGTGCTGAAAGGAGGCAAAGTGGCATGTGTGTCCCTACCACAGTACTGTAAACCACAGTGCCTAAAAGGGGTCAGGGGGGAGGAGGGGGAGGAAACTTGAAAAGTGCCTAACATAGGTGCAGACTGGGAGGCAGGAGGAAAAATGGGGAGACGTTGGAAGAAAAATGTGGACACCAGTGAAGGGATTGGTGTTGGAACATAAGCCTGATACTCTATTGAGAATAATTTCGTAAGTCTGTAATTCATGATAAGTCAATAAAAAAATTAAAAACAGAAAACAAAACAAAAAATAATTGAAAATGAAACAAAAGCTCTTAAAGCTTTAGATGAGATGAATGGTCTTGGGTGATTTACCTTTCTGATCTCTTTTGTAAATTGGGAGGATTATAGTGGCTATCTTTGCCCACAAAGACAATAAAAGGTCAGCAGCACCCACCCCCCGCGCCCACCCCACCACCGCCCCAGCCCTCCCCCCCCGCCCTCCCTCCCGGCAGCTCCTCCTCTCTTCCCCCCCCGCAACAAACCCCTCCCCCCCCCCCCCATGAACACCACCCCACCCTGTATTCTTCACCATTCCCCTCTCCGTAGATGTCCATTGTCAGCTTGAATTCTTATCAACAAGTAATACAGATGCATGCAACAGCTTTATATGTTTTTATTCAGGTTAATTAACAACATATCTTTCTCAAGAACTTTAAAACTTGTTTCCTATATCCTGAAGTCTAGTGGTAGTCAATATTATACATATTTGAAGTTAATATGAAATTTTGTGCACATCTGTGCATCTGGTATATGGTTCATAGTTTTTTTTAAATTAAATTTTAAGAAACTATATGAGATAGGTAGAGGTTTAGTTAAATATAGTCAAAAGTCTAAAATAATTTGAATAAGATGGAAGCTTCTTTCTCTCTCATATCACAGAGGTATACAGTTGAGAGCTGACACAGTAGTTTCCTAATGTTTTTAAGCATTTAAGCTACTATTGTGCTCAGCGCATAGCTACTATCCTCACAATCACCCTTGGGTCAAAGTACGGTCTAATCACCACACCTGTATTTAAAAACTGTAAGAAAGAAGTAGCATAGAAAAGGTTACCTGATGGTAAATCAACTCCCTTTGAGAAACATTCCACAAAATTTTCCATAGGACTATTGCTGACTAATGTTGAATAAAAAGGAATTTAAGAAATGCATTCTATAACCAGGTATCTTGCTACCTTGAAAATTCAGGGTGGAATTATGTGAGAGTGGAGTGAATTTTGGATAGTCTTAGAGCAGTCTCTGCTTTGACTCTAAACTTCTGAAGCCTAAATGATCATTCTATAAGTCTGGGCATGCTCTTTAAAATCTAAATGATCATTCTGTCAGTCTGCACAAGTTCCTTATTGAATTCAGTGTTACAGTGAGCATTTTTTGTTGATGTATTTATTCACTTACTCATTTTTTGTTCTCTCAGTGTAGAATTTATTTAATTTTAACTTTATTATACCACTGTGTGATATACAATTAAAAATGTTCATGATTGGGTTTCAGTCATGCATTTTTTTCAGCACCAGTGTCCTGTTCCCACCACCAATGTCCCCTAAATTCCCTCCCCACCCCCAAATTCCCTCCCTTCCCCCAGCCTGCCTTATAGCAGGCACTACTCTTCTTATCTCTTCTCTCTCTCTCTCTCTCTCTCTCTCTTTTTACATCGTGCTTTGCCCTACAGACTTTTAGGGATTATCATGTAAGTCCTTTTTTGTACAATCACTAGAGCACTGTTTTCCCTTTCATCATCGATTTTTTTTTGAGCAGGCACCAGTAACATCTCCATATGTCCTGTCTCATGCTGCTAGAGCCCAAGGGCATCTGCTTGCTCCAGGAACATAAAGAGCCTCAAACCATTCCATCAGGTCATGGGAATGAGGTCTATAATTGTTATTGGTATTTGGCATATCAAATACAACACAGGTAGCTTGCCAGGCTCTGCCGTCAAGGGTGCAACACTCTTGTAGTCATCTCTGATCTCCAGCATTTATTGAGGAACCGTGCGACTGCACTAGCTGAGTTGTGACAGGCTCTTCTGTTGGGTGGAGTTCTGATGAAAGGGAAGTCCAGATGTGGAAAATGGAGGCCCTCATGGAGTGTGTGTGTGGGAGGTCATCTGGCACTTGGGCTGGGCTGGGCTAAGATGAGTACTAACAACAACAACAACAACAACAAAATAATAATAATAATGTACTTGCTGTTGATTTAATAGCTATTTAGACTTTTATACCTCAAAGGTCAACAAGATTTGTTCCATGCCATCACATGTTTTCCTAAAGAGTAAAACCAATAATTTGGATATCTGACATGATGTGGCTTTCAAAATCCTCTTTGAGTGAATTCTTTAAACATTTTTGAATAAGGACAAAAGTCTAAGGAGATGTACGGACATTCCACCATGCCACCATGTAAGCTCATCTACTGGCCCTATAAGAATGAACCAAGAACCAAGGAAGAGGCTTCTGGCTGTCTGTCTGTAGTATCCTTGAAACAACATTCATTGAATACAATCTCCTTAGATCGTTCAGCATTGATGAAAGGTGGGCACTCCTTTCTGCTTCCCCAGACCCACCTATACACTCATATTTGGGGACACACAAACACACACGTGCACAACACACACCACACACATACACACAACACACATACACGCACACACAACACACACACATACAGAGCCCTCACTCTCACACACTCTTATGCTCACATGCAAAGCAGATAGGACCAAGCAGCTTCTGATATAAATATATACTAGTGCTCTAGTATATATTTATATACTAGATATAGTATATATTTATATAATAGATATATACTAGAGCACTAGTATATATTTATATCCTACTAATGAATGCAGTCATTATATCTTACTAATGAATTCATCCTACTAATGAATGCAGTCATTCTATATCTGTCCTTTACCTTCTGACTAATTTCACTCAGCATGATAATCTCCATGTCCATTCATTTCCATGTAAATTTCGTGACTTCACCTTTTCTGACAGCTGCATAGTATTCCATTGTGTAGATGTACCATAGTTTCTTTAGCCTGTCTTCTGTTCTTTGGTTTTCAGGTTATTTCCAGATTCTGGCTATTGTATTCACTTTTGAGCATTATTGAGCTATTTATGGAAATAAGTAAAGTCAGCACATCTTATATTCTGTTTATAATCTTTTTGTTTGTTTGGGTTTTCGTTTTGGGGTTATACTTGGCAAATGTTCAGGGATTATTCCTTTTTTACATTTTTTTATTATAATACCGTGAGATATAAAATTACAAAGATGTTCATGTTTGGGTTTCAGTCATACAGTGTTCCAGCATCCAGCACCCATCCCTCCCCCAGTGCTCATTTCCCACCACCAATGTTCTCTGATTCCCACCCCCTCCTCCAGTCTGCCTCAATGGTAGGCACTCTTCCTTTTTCTTCTTCTTCTTCTTCTTCTTCTTCTTCTTCTTCTTCTTCTTCTTCTTCTTCTTCTTCTTCTTCTTCTTCTTCTTCTTCTTCTTCTTCTTCTTCTTCTTCTTCTTCTTCTTCTTCTTCTTCTTCTTCTTCTTCTTCTTCTTCTTCTTCTTCTTCTTCTTCTTCTTCTTCTTCTTCTTCTTCTCCTTCTCCTTCTCCTTCTCCTTCTCCTCCTCCTCCTCCTCCTCCTCCTCCTCTTCTTCTCTCTCTTTCTCGATTCTTTTCCCTTCTCATACACATTGTGACTTTCAATACATTTAGAAGTTATCATGTATCCCTTTGCTACATTCAATGCTCAGTTCTAGGATGCTATTATCATTTCCAACAATTATTAGCACACTGTTCCCTTATCTGTCTTACCTAATTCTGACTTCCACACACTTGCAGTAGATTCCATCCACAAACAAAACCAACTGATCCATGTTTTTCCTGGCTTGGGTATTGGTATCATACTATTTTTTTATATCCTGCAAATAAATATCTGTCCTTTTCCCTCTGGCTAATTTTACTCAGCATGATCCTCTCCATGTCCATCCATTTATAGGCAAATTTCATAACTTTGTTTTTCCTAACAGCTGCATACTATTCCATTTTGTAGATGTACCACAGTTTATTTATCTAGTTGTCTGTTCTCAGGCACTCGGGTTGTTTCCAGATTCTGTCTATTGTGAATAGTGCTGCTTGAACATAGAAGTTCATATGATGTTTCTGCTGTGTGTTTTTGGCATCCCAGAGCATATTCCCATTAGTGGTATGGCTGGGTCAAATGGGAACTCAATTTCTAGTTTTTGGAGGAATGTTCATATTGTTTTCCTTAAAGGTTTTACTAGTCGCCATTCCCACGAACAATGGATGAGAGTCTCAGGACTTATTCCTGACTCTGTGCTCTGGGGTCACTCCCAGTCATGCTTAGGAGACCATATTTTGTATATAGATTGATTTGGTGTTGGCTGCATGTGAAGTAAGCAAGTGTCTTAACTCCATACTGTTTATCCAGCTCCCATAATCTGTATTTCATATCACTTCCATAATCACAAATGGAGAGACTTACAAGAATCAAATTTACCCTCTGTTGTTCTGGAGGTCTGAAGTTATTTTGAGCTAAGATCTTGATGTTGGTAGACTGATTGGCTTGTTCTAGAATCTGTGTGGAGAATCATTTCCTTTCCTTCTTCATCTTCTAGTGTAGAACTTTATTCCCCATCTGCAGCCCATCCTTTTATTTTCACAATGTTTGTCAACAGTTATTTGTACTCACACTGTCCTCTCTGACTTTTGACTCTTACACCCTTCGTATAAGGACAGTTAGTGATTTATGTTCACCTCCATAACACAGGAGATGCTCCTCATCTCAAAATCATTATGCAAATCACATTTGAAAAGCTTCCTTTTGCCATAAGATAACAAATATTGAGGTTCTGGGTTTAGGACTTGGTCAGATTTGGGGATATACCATATCACAGAAGCATTGTGCTGAGGAACCACATGTATCCTAAGTCTGTCTATGATGGTAGCCTCATTATTTCTCACTAAGATTCCTATTAATACAACTAATTTTTATGGTGAAATGGATTGTTGACATGGGCATAAGTGAAGAAGATCCTTTAAATTTTTAGGGAAAATTCAGTATATTCAGTCTAATTGAATAAATATTTATTTAGTGCTTGCTTTTTGACAGGCATAATTTTATTCTTCTTTCTCCCCACTTCCACCTCAACTTGCTTCTCTGTTACATGGTGTTATATTGTTTTAATTTTTCATACCTCAAACCTGAGACTCATAATTAAAACTATACATTAAACTAATAAAATAATAGGGTCTGGAGCAATAGGATAATTGGTAGGGTGTTTTCCTTGCACTCTGCTGACCTGGGTTCCATCTCCAGCATCCCATATGTTCCATGAGCACCACCAGAAGCAATTCCTGACTGTAGAGCCAGGAGTGACCCCTGAGTACTGCCTGGTGTGACCACAATACTGTCACTGCCGGGGGGGGCCACCCCCCCCCCCCCCCGGGCGCCCCGCGAGCGGCGGCCGGAGCCGCCAGCCACCTCTCTGAATACATAAAGTAAAATAGTTAAAAACCCAATAAATCCAAAAATTTTATTAATTTAGTCTCTGAAATAATTCCTTCTATTATTATCACCATCTTGCACAATGCGACCCACATCCCAGCTACCATATTCCCCACCTAGGTGTAATGATATTTTCTCAGCATCTTTACTTAGCCCTCTTCTATTTATTTTCCTGAAATAAAACCAAAACGATTTTAAATGTAAATTTATTTATATTGCTTGTTTACTTAAAAATTTCCCATACTTTTCTATTGTTGTTAAGACAAATGTAGAACTTTATAGAAGAGCTTGAGTTCATCTCAACTCCTGTCCTGCTCACGTCCCTTGCTCATTGTATGCTCTTTGGTTCCTCAAAGTGCTAACAATTGCTTTCCTCCCTGAACACTTTTCCACAGGGTATTTATCTGCCTGCAATGAGTTTTCCTGAGAGTGTTTAAATGTCTAGGAAGCCTTTTCCGACTCTCCAAACAACATGGAACATATCAAATCATATACCTTCTTAATATTTTCCACCTTCTTTATATATTTTGGAAATGTATTCAAATAATTACTGACATGAATTTGTTCTTGACATCTGTCTTTCCCACTACCTTGTGAGTTGTATGAGGGAAGAAAAAGCTCTGACATTTCATCATTTCCCCAGAACTTTGCTCTGTGTGCTTGTCTGAGGTGAGAGACTCAGGGAATGATTATTGAATTGGTAATGGGAAAAACTCTCAGGTATCTTCAAAACACATGTGGAAAAATTAAAAATCAGTGCACAACTGACTTAGATTCTACAGACCTGAGCTATTGGGAAAGCTGCCATGTGCTAGCTGTCAGCTCACTGAGAACAATGAAATGTGTTCAAATCTATAGATAGTTTGTTTCACTGCTGGAGAGGTGGTGCCCAAACTTCGATACATATGAAAGTCCCAAAGTCCCTGGATAATTCAACAAAATATAGTTCCTTCCATTTTAACCCTCAGAATTATAGTTGAGGTGTGAGATGTTTAATTTCTTAATAGTTTCCAAGTGCTGCTGCTGGCCTGAAGAGCACACTCCAAGAACCAGCAACATGGATTATTTACCGAGTCAGTTTGATGGACAAGCCCCGTGCTCTGCCATGTCCAGTGATGAATCCTGAGCCTGTTCACAAGTTTGTGTTGGAACAGGGAGAGCTACTCCTAGCTGTTCCCCCTATTGCCCATATTCCTATTCCTTGGAGAACTGGAATACTACAGAAAAGGGGTTAGTGAAAATGGAAAATGCATACATATCTCTGCAGCAAGGCTTTGGCACCCAGAGATTAACTTGCAGTGGGGTTCAGTGTGATCTTCAGTCACACTAAGACAGGCTTAAAAATGTACAGGCTACTAGATACAGGCAGTGTGGCACATTTGCAATCTGCATTTCATTTTACCTTTGAACTTCTCTGGTGATGTGTTGGTTTGTTCAGCCTAACTGTGGAGCCAGGTGTGGGTAATACATCTTACAGTTTAAATTTCACTGTATACACTGTAGTTATGTGGAGCCACATTTCACTTCATCACTGAACACCTGAATAAATGAGTCTTTTTCTCCCCCAACAAACTAAACAAACGAACAAAGCTCCCTGAACTAAAGGGAAAATGCCTGCTATTGCTCAGTGCCGTGAACCCCACTTGCCATCGCATGTATTCAACCAGCAAGGTGCAAATCAACCATCGCACAGTTTTCTGCCGGGGAGCAGCGTGCATTTCTGTGTGATTAGAAGAGCGTTGCAACTGAATCTTAGCCAGCTGCTTTGCCAGAGCTCTAATTCTCCTAGGAAACCAAGGGAAAATCAGCTTAAAAAATAGAATCAACACAGGAAAAAAACAGGCACACAAATTGTATGATTATCATAGGTTATTAGCCATATAAGTATGTGTTGTGGTAAGTTGATTCAGCCACCTTATTTTATACAAGAAAACAGCCATATTGAAATGAAATCCCCACCCAGATTACTGAACTAAATTGTAGGGACTTCCCAGGACTTCAGTTTGGATCTCTGTCTCACAGGCCGGGCTTTTTTCATGCTGTCTTATGATGGTGATGAGACAAATTACCTCTAAATTCTACCTGGTCTGTGTTCTCTGTCCTTGGCAAGGGAGGAAGTGACACAGCTCCAAGGTTTCATTTCTTCTGGGAAGAAGCTATTCAGGTTACCCTAATTGGAGGGTAAAACTTAAGGAAATAAGCTTTGGAATTCAGATTTTAAGTCTGTATCAAGAAAGCATATGATCAGCACAGGTGAAGTGGGTATTTGCACAGTGTTGCTTTTGTCTTGCATATTCTTAGCCTTACTATTAGAGATTGTTGATTAATTTCCAAATCCAGATGAGAGCATCACTTCAATAATTTCATCTGGACAATTCCACAGCATGTGAATGACATAGCAGAATAATTTTAGATCACTTGTATCACTTGTCTTCCTGTTGTTCATTGATATCCTTGAGCAGACACCAGTAATGTCTCCATTCATTGGGAATGAGGTCCACTATTGTTACTGTTTTTGGCATATCAAATACACCACGGTTAGCTTGCCAGGTTCTGCTATGGCTCTGGGTTCATACCAGCAGGCCCAGTGTTTTTCTATGTCAGACCAACAACCATCCAGGACCAATGGGGCAGAGCCCTGGGGTACAGAATAATCAATGTTAAGAAAAATAAAATGGGAAAAGGTAATAGTCAGTGATGGGGCAGTTCTACTTTGACTGAGGTAATTTGGAGAAATTTTACATTTGAATGAAGAGAACAGGAGGATGAGAACATGGAGATGACACTTCCAACTTGAAGGAATAAAAGTATAAAGGCCCTGAAATAAAACTGAGCTTAAAATAAAATGTATGAAGGATGGAACTATGGATATATTTTGTGCTTTAATTAAAAGATTTCAGGGGCCTGAGAGATAGTTCAGTGGGTGGTGGTTGCACATGGCCAATCTGGGTTTGATTCCTGACATTCCATATGGTTTTCTGAGCCCTCCAGGTGTGATCTCTGAGTGCAGAACCAGGAGGAAGCCCCTGAGCACTAGCGGGTGTGTCCCCATTCCCCAACAAAACAAAATAAAACAGTAAATGAAAAAATTGAAAAAAGTAAGGGAATATAAAGTCAAGGGATTAAGAAGAGAATGTTGGGCATTTTAGATTGTGATAAAATTTTGTATTTTAATTTGGGTCTGGTGGAAATTCACAAAAGAACATGAATGTTGGGATGTAGGATTTGACTTGGTGGCAGGTTTGCTCTCTGAAACCATGACCCTTCTCCTTGAAACAGTCTTAGATAATTTTGAAGAGTTAAGTGAGATGACGGTGACAGGCGATGGAAAATTGGTAGGAATAAACAGTATTATAATGTTTAGAACATTCTTTGACCTTTTATACCTGTGTACTAACATCTGCCCTGCTACCAGAAAAATGATTATAATTAAGGTGGTAGAACAGTGGTTTTAAACTTTTCTGTGATTGGTGGTTGAGGACCGCTTTTTTAAAAATATAAATTAAAATTTTTATTTAATTACCGTGAGTTACAGTTGCAAAGTTGTTCATGATTGAGTTTTAGTATATAATGTTCCAGCACCCCTCCCTTCACCAGTGTATCTTTCCCACCACTAATGTCCCCATTTTCCCTCTGACCCCCATCCCCTCCAGCTTGCCTCTATGGTAGACACTTTTCTGTCTGTCTGTCTGTCTGTCTGTCTGTCTGTCTGTCTGTCTGTCTCTTGCTTTTTGTTAAGACCCTTTGTTTAGAGATAGAATTCATGGGATAGAATACATTTTAGAAACCCAGAAAGTGAATGCAAGAACAGAAATCGACCAGATTTGCACATAACAACCCAGAAAAAAGTCAGAACTTTATCAATACCATTATCATATATGTGCTATAATGGTCAATATAATTAGTGCCAACTAGGGGAGCAAGCATGGGGATGGGGGTGGGTGGAATTGAGGGTCTTTGGTGGTGGGAACACACTGGTATTGGGATTAGTGTTCAATGACGAATCTTTCTGACAACTGTATTGTGAAAAACGTTGTTCCTTGTTAATTACTTTAAATAAAGTAAAAAAATTCATGGGATAGGTTGATGGATTTCATATGAAATATGAGGGAACATGTATTTGAGGTGACTTGTAAGATTATTTTTGATCCAAGTAACAAAGAATGTTTGACATTTTTAATTTAAAAAAGCAAACTAAAAAGGTGTCAGCAGGATAAAGAAACATTCTTTTGGCCATAAGCAGGGCAAGGTAATTAATGGGAAGAGGGAGATGTTGAGTAGCTGATTGTATATCTGAATATTCAAGGATAAATTAAGAGTAAAAGTTAGTTACCAGAATGTGTTACAGTGTTTTGAAATGGATTGGAAGAGATTGTCCAGGTAGAGCGTATAGAAAGAGATCAGAAGAGCTAAAAGCAGGATCTTGAGGACATGATAGTGATTAGGGGTCAGGTAGAAGTAAAGTCTGTCAAGGAGATAAAGAGACTGGATCAGAGAGGAGGAAGTCTGTTATCAGAAAATGGAAAAAAGAATCCTTCAAGAAGTGTCCACTATTTCAAATGCTGTAGAGAGGTCAAGTAAGGAAGAGGGTAATTGTGGTTATTTGTGACTTTAATTGGTGCTCTTTCAGTGGAGTAATGGAAACAAAATCATCATTATATTGGGTTGAGGAGACACTGAGAGGCAAGAAAAGAGTCAGTGAAAAGAGTCAGTGACCCTTTGAAGATCTGAAAGCAGAGCTGATTGGTGGCCACTGGGAGAGGATACAAGCTTCAAGAACTGATTTTTTCAAAAATGTTCATTTGTTTGAGGCTCTGTGATTTACAATGATGTTAATGATGATTCCCTGTATACATAATTCCTGTACCACCCCTCCCCAGTATTCCCAGTGTACCTTCCCTTCAAACCTCTCCTCATATTTCAGTTGTGTAAATCATTCTCCTGTTGCATTGCCTTTGGCCCTTTGTTGCTCTATTTCTGTGTACTTATATGTTCCATATATGAGACAAAAAAATATGTCTCATATGAGACTCGCAGATGAGTCCCACATATGAGACATTCTTTTTTCCTTCTGACTTCACTCTTCATGATATCTCTAGTTTCTTCCATGTTGCTGAAAATTGCAGAACATGTTTTCTTAGAGCTTCATTCTAGTATTCCATTATTGGAATAGAATAATATTCCATTTCTAATTATATATTCCACTCTGTATATATGTTGTAGTACACCTGTCCAGAGCCTCTGTATCTGGCCTGGAGTTTCCTCCTGCAGGTCACTTTGTAGATAGGGAGGAGGACAGTTCGAGTGTGGCAGTTTATTTGACCATGTATTCTATACTGGTTGGTATAAATATTCTCTCATGCTGCCACAATCATCGTGGAACTAGCTACGCACATCTTACTGGTATATTTGCCTGACCACGTTGGATGTCTAACTAATTAGACCAGAGAGAAATGCTGTTTACCTCCAAGCAAGCAAGCATGGGTCTCTGATAACTCAAAGCTAATATACAGAACAACCATAAAGCAAATACAAGACTCTTGTGAAGGCTTGGAGAAATATTTAACTGGTTATAGTATATTCTTTGGTATAGATGCATGCCTTTGTATTCTGAGATATAGTTCTTCTCAGAAACTCCTCTCTATCCTGCAGGGGCATTTCCAAGGCAGATCTTGGCTAGGCAACATTAACATCTCAAAGGGCCTAGGTGAGGTCCTGGGAGAAATTACCTGAGGGCATTTGACCCTGATGGCTTTTCATGGGAGTGGGAGGTCTTGGTTGCAGGAATATAAAACTAGCCTGCTTCCTCTCTGTCTCTGTCTCTGTCTCTGTCTCTGTCTCTCTCTTTCCCCTTTCTGCTGGGACCACTTGGCTGTCTCCTCTCTGCAGGGCCTTAACACATGGTGACAACCATCTTGGCCTACACATGGCAGGGCCCAGCTGGGAACCCTAAGTTTGGGATTTTTCCTATTGCTGATTTGTATGCCTGAACCAGTGTTAAATAAAGCATTTTAAAACTTCGCCATATTCTTGCATCTTTCTCTGTCCACTGGCCACTGATGCCCTGGAACAGAAGGGGATCCCTGACCCTGCTCCTGTGTTTTGTGGAGGGCACCTCAGCGTTTCCCATATATATATGTATATACACACATATGCATACATACATATATATATATATACATGTATATGGTATGTATATATATGTATATATACATGTATATATATATATATATATATACACACACACACACACACACACATACCACAACTTCTTGATCCATTTGTACTTGGATATTTGGGTTCTTGTTATATCTTGGATATTGTGCTAAATGTTCTGATGAATATAGGTATGCCTATACCCTTTTAGTGTTTTTCTGTTTTGAGGACAGATGTCAAGAAGTGGCATTATCAAATCTTATTTTAACGTTTTAAAAAGAGATATCCATGTTGCTTTCCATATGGTTGAATCAGACAACAACCCTCAGCAACAGTGTTAAAGATCCAGTTTTGAAGAAGGGCAGCATGAAGATGTGTTTGAATGATAGTGTAGATTCAGCTGTCAAGGGAAAGGAGATTCTAGGGAGGAAAGGGATAACTGTAGGCATGAAGTCCTTGAGAGGACAAGACTTTAGGTTCATAAGCAAAGGCAGAGATATTCATTCTTTGAAATAAGTACATAGAATGTAGAAGCATATATTTAGTTCAGGATAATAATTTAATGGTAATGAATAAATGAGATCATACCTACCTGATTTTATTTTCTCTGTAAAGTAGGAAATTATGTCTCTGGTATTTCATTCTTTATGCTTAATCTCCATTTTCGTGTTTTCCAAATTATTGAAATAGCACCTTACTTCCATATAATTTTAGCATATTAATATTTTGGCTTGCCAAAGGACAAACTGGTTTTAAATTTATATGATCCAAAACTCTTATGACTAATGTTGTTTTTTAATTTAGAGGGGTGGTTGGGAATTCTAGGTGTACTCAGGGGCCACCTGGAATTGCTTGGAGAGATCAGCCTGTAGTTCCAGGAACAGAACCCAGGGCCTTGCTTGTACAAGGCATGTGCTCTACCACTTTATCCATAGCTCTGCTTATTATAGTAGTTTCTGTCTTAGTTCACACTCTTCAGAAGGTGGTATTATTAGTCTGTGTTAACCTATTTGCTTTTAGTCAGTAATTAATTTTGATACTTCTTGCTGGAGATCTTAGGTTGTCTAGTGTTTGTCAATGACAAAGTTGTTGTCATTGACAAAGAATAATTATGTATTTAGTGATTTTTAGGGGAGGGTAGTAATGGCACACCTGGCAATATGCTAAAAAAGAAAGTATGTATTTAGCTTTTTTGGGGGTGGAAAGTGTAATAATAGCACACCTGGCAATGCTTCATGTTGATCTTGGCAGTAACCAAGGCAACTGGCAGTGTGGATGACTAAACCTAGGCCTCTTACGTGAGAAGTATGCGTTCAACCTATTGAACTGCTCTCTAGGCCCAAAAGAGAAACCATAGATTAGTGATAGCATTAATTTCCTGTTGCTTTTTTTTTTTTTTGGCTTCTGACACACTTGACATTCTTTGTTGTGGGTAAGATCTGCTTCTGCCTTCATATCACCTCTTTGGTGTGGGTACCTTCTGCTGGTGGGTTCTAAGTGTTTGCATTTACAAAAAATTAACTTAATAATGAGTTCTTCTCTCAAGATCTTTCACCACATACTTTTAGCATATTAGTAAATAGCAGTGCTTTTTCCATATAACACAACTTTCACAGATAATTGGATTAGGATTTGGGCACATCAGTTTTGGGGCTACCAGTCAGCATATTTCAAGATAGGTACTTGAAAAATTGAAAAATATTTTTTTTAGGATTTTTCCCTTTGTGGAGCAGTTTCTAAAATATAAGAATGGGAAGATAGAAAACAAAGGATAGATTCTGGTTTCTATCTCTATTTGTCTCTGAGAAATGATCTCATCAAAAAGATATATGATGGCATATATTGAAAACAATTTCATTGAAAGAACTGTGATTTATGGAGTTATTGATAGTTATTGGGCACAAAATATTTTGACATAACCCCATCGCCAGTGTCAACTTCCCTCCACGAATGTTCCTCTGCTTCCCCTCCCGAGCCCCTTCTGCCTCCTGCCATCTTGACAGGCACATTTCAGAGCTCTGTGTTTGTAGTTTAGGTTGCATATTTTCAGGTCTGCTGTGTCTGTACAGGACATGTTTTGACACATAGACCTATGGGAAAATGGAGCTTCTTTGTCCCATTTTTTGTTATGTAATAAGGCAATACATTTGAACTAAACCTGTTTTCCTCTTATTGAGCACCTATATGTACATAACAGAAGCAACAGGACTTTTAGTAGATAAAAATAGCTATACAAGTATTTTCCATCTAATCTAAGTTTGGTGCAGTATAGTCCAGTTATTAAAAAAATAGTTTGCTTTTACCTTATTGCCCTTTCTTGTCAACCAAAAAAGGGGGAAAAGTATAAAAAAATGAAAGTAACTTCTGGCAATAAAAAAGGATGAAAAAAAATTCTTTTAGCTTTGCTAAGGTCTGTGGAGTTCTATCTTCTGTCACGTTGTGTGTTCTTTGAAGCTCTCTCATACTGCTCTCCTCGTTCCTGAAAGCACCATGTACTGTTGCCCTTGAGTCAACCTTTCTGGGATAGCTAGTCTTGTCGAAAATTTTTCCTTCAGTCATCCAACTCCCTGGTCCCACCCACTAGATTAGGGGAGAGGGGTTGTTCTAAGTTAGTAACTTTCTCTTCTGAGATGACTAAAAAAATCCCAAAGTTATTTCCCGTGAAAAGCTCTGTCCTCATGTTTACATTTAGCTTACTAATTTTACCTTAGTTTAAACAGGAACTTATTTATTCTATATTTTTGTGGAGTACTTAGCAGTATTCACAATTACCAAACTCACTTCCTTTGCCCCTGTTTCCATGACCAGAAACAAAAATAAACTCTAGAAATTGTATGAAGGAGAACCAGGCATACGATAGAAAAGATATGTGTATGTGTGTGCATGTGTGCATGTGTGTCTCTCTCTCTGTGTGTGTATGTTTGTGTGTGTGTGTGTGTGTGTGTGTGTGTAAGTCCTTAGGGTTTAGACTTTTCAGCCCCTGGATAGCTCATACCTCATGTCATCCTTCAGAATGGTTCCTGAAGCTGCTGGCCTGCCTCCACAGGCTAGGGCCAATAGCAGAACCTGACAGCTTCCTCTTTCCTTTGGCTAAAGGCAGCTAGAAACCAGCTCAGAGTTGTGCCTTTAAGGATGGATTAAAGAGGGCTCATCTAATTAAGCAATAATGAATTAATGTCCCTGAAGTATCTTTAGGTAGTGTGTGGTCTTGGCATTTAGACAACTTTCTGAATCATCTAGACTTTAGAGTGGAACAGGCCATTTTTGAAAATACCTCAGGTGTGGTGATTTTGACATGCAGTCAAATGCTTATTGGTTTTATCTTTTTTTCCTGGCAGAGTATTTCATAACATATCCAATGACTCCTTTCAGAAAAACCTGTCTTATTTAGTAATATAAGAGTCTAACTTGTCCTACTGTCTAAGCTATAAAAGACTCCCTGAGCTACTACAATAGGACAATAGAGTAAACTTTATTTACTCATTTATCTTTTTATTTATTTAGTTATTTTTATTTATTTATGGAGTGAAGTTTAAGAGTTTAAGGGGTACTATTTATTAACGATGAGACTATCCAAACATTAACCAAACATTAAGAATGAAAGAATGTTTGCTTGCCTGTCCCCCTCCCCCTCAGCCCCCCCACCCCCCAACAGGCTCTCAGAAACCAGAAAACTTCATGCACCACAACCACAGTCATCCTCAGGGTCCGGACTCCACAGCTGGTTGCAGCCTCACCCAAGAGAGAGGCTGAATACAAGTCCAGGTATGCAATACTTGGTGATATGTCAATCAGGCTTCTTAGGGAGCTGAAGCTGGGGCTGCCTCCCCACTTTGGCTCCCTCCACAAAGGCCTAGCTGCCCTGCCCAGAACTGCTAGGACTCTCAGTCAGACACCAGGTACTCAGGCACAACCCTGTGCTAGGCTGACAGGGCATCTTAGAATGGTGGCAGGTTTTGCTCCTTGCCTGCTCTCTCCACTCCTTACAGATTCTCAGAGGCCAGAAAACCTCCTGAAACACAACCACAGTCATCCTCAAGGTCCGAACACCACAGCTGAACACAGTCTGATCCCCACAGCATGTGGGCGCTTTGCTCCCATGTGCTATCTCAAAACCTGGTATACCACAAGAATGTGGAAGTCAGAGGTTAGGTAAGATAGAGAAGGGAACAGTGTGCTAATAATTGTCGAAAATGATAATACCAGCTGAGAACTGCGCATTGAATATAGGCAAAAATAAAAACACATGATAACCATCCACAATGTGTAAGAAAAGCATGAGAGAAAGAGATAGATAGAGAGAGAATAGAGTGAGAGAAAGAGAAGAAAGAGAGAAAAAGATAAAGAACCTGCCATAGAGGCAGGCTGGGGAGGACGGAGGGATGTGGGGGCATTGATGGTGGGAAATGGGCACTGGTGGAGGGATGGGTGCTCGAACACTGTATGACCAAATCTCAAGCATGAACATCTTTGTAATTGTATATCTCACGGTGGCCACTTGTAACTTGTCTTCCTGTTGTTCATTGATTTGCTTGAGTGGGCGCCAGTAACGTCTCCATTTGTTGGGGATGAGGTCCATTATTGTTACTGTTTTTGGCATATCTAATACAACATGCCAGGCTCTGCCGTGGCTCTGGGTTCATCCCAGGGGGCCCAGTCTTTTTCTATGTCAGACCATCAACCATCCAGGGCCCATGGGGCAGAGCCCTGGTGTAGACAAACCTGTCTCCTGTCTGCCACCTGCTGATGTAGCCGGGTACTGCAGTCACATCTGCAACACCTCGAGGGACAGGACTCATGGTGGTGTAATAAAATATTAATTGATTAAAAAATAAAGAATGATTACTGTATGGGTATGGCATTTGTCTTTACATGGCTGGCCGAGGTTTGATTCCTGGAGTCCCATATGCTCCCCACAAAAATCAAATCTAGATGGATTAAATATCTAGATATTAGACCTGACTCCTTAAGGTACATAGAAGGAAATAAAGGCAGAAACACTCAATGACCTTGAAACTAGAGGCATCTTTAAGGATGAAATGCCACTGACCAAGCAATATCAAGACAGTCCACACACTGGGAAAACAGTATTTTCCATCATTAATCTGACAGAGGGTTAATATACAAGATATAAAGCATTGGTACAACTATACAAGAATAAAATGCAACCTTATCAAAAATGGGGAGAAGTGATGAATAGTAACTTCTTCAAAGAAGAAATGTGAATGCCCCAAAAGTGTATGAAAGAATACTCTGCATCATTAGTCATCAGGGAAATGCAAATTAAAACATTGAACCACAGAGACTGGCCTTCATCAAAAAGAACAACAACCAAATGTCGACGAAGATATGGGAAAATTCATTGCTATTGGGAATATTGACGGGTTCCCCTTTTGGAAAACAAATGGACATTACTTAAAAAAAAACTAGGAATTGAGCTTCTATATGACCAAGTAATCACTCTGTGAATATACCCCAGGGGTTGGAAAGCACCAATCAGAAAAGACATGTCACTATTATGTTCACTGTAGCACTATATTCAATAGTCAAAACATAGAAACAACCCAAAAGACAATGAACAGATGACTGGATAAACAAACGATGGTATGCAGACACAATGGGATACTACTCAGCTTTAAGAAAAGGTAAAGTCATGCAATTTTCTGCAATGTGGATGGATCTGGAGAGTATCATGTTGAATGAAATGAGCCAGAGGGAGAACAAACTTAGAATGATCTCTCTCATGTGCAGGATATAAAGAAACTTGGTAAGGAATATCAAATATCAGTGGCAATAGAAGCAAAGAGCAGGAGAACTAGTTTTCAGTAGGAAGCTTGGCACTGAGGCAGGAATGAGGGGGATAAGTTAGGGAAGGGAACACTACGCAGTTTGGGAGGGGGAAGGTGCCTGCTACAGAGGCAGGCTGGGTGGTGGGAGGGAAACTGGGGGCATTGGTGGAGGGTAGTAGGCACTAGTGAGTAACTGGTATTGGAACAATATACTCCTGAAGCTCAATCTTAAATATCTTTAACTTTGTAATTCATGGTGGTGCAATAAAAAATAAATGATAAAAGAGAATGAGTGCTGTCACTCCTCTTGTCACGCCAGCTCCTGGCAGAGGCCTCCATGGCTTGACCAGGAAGGAGCAGAAGACCAAGTGATAGTAATTCTGGTGCCTCACTCTGACCAAAGTGCAAGTTCTGTCCTAAGGAGTGTGGAAGTCTAAGAAAGCTAGTAGGATTGTACAGCTGAACTTGCAGTACAGTGTTGTAGCCAACTCTCCTGAACTGTATCACCACCAGGTGACCACAGTTGTATTCAAGAGGGACTTATATAGCTAGAAATAAAAATCTATGACATCAGAATGGTTTTCCTTTGAAAAGCAAAACGTATACTAACTTTATTATTACTTTTATAGACTGGTAGATTCATTAATCTAGGAGATGACGAGCAAAATGAAAACAGGAGTTTATCTTATCATTGCTGTGTAGACTGTATTTCAGAAAGTGACGTAGTTGTAGATGTGCTACGACCAAGACCACAGGAACATATGTGGAGCTCATTAGATCAGATTTGTTACTTGTTGCATGGAAAGCAATGTCCATAATTGTGTGTGTTTTGTTTGCTTTTTGGGTTACATCTGGCAATGCTCAGGGGGTTATTCCTGGCAGAGCTCAGGGAACCATATGGGATGCCAAGGACCGAAGTTTGGCTGGGTTGGGGGGACTGCTCCAAAGCAGTACTCAGAGAGCCCTGGGGATGCACCTGGGGACAATTTGCCAACTGGGTAGGACAGTTCAACACTAGGGTTTAGTGAAGTTTGTGCTTCTTGGGTGCAGTAGTGCTGGGACTATCAGAGTCATCCTGCAGTGCCAAGGATTTAACTCGGGGTTTCATGCATGCAAAAGATGTGCTTTATCCCCTTTGAATTATCTTCTTGACCATTGAATGTTGACATCCTTATATCTGGTGGGAATAAATATTTTGAGGGCAATAATTTTATACTTGGGAAATATTTGAGAAGTCCTAGAATAAACAGCTCAAAAACTTGTGTTATCCCTCACCCCACCTCCGTTTTATTATTCTTTCTTCCTCATCAGGGAACCATTACTCCATATTTAGAATCAAAAAAGGGGAAGTGTGGTGATACATCTTTCTTTCCAAATACTCAGGAACAAACAGTTTTATTTCCTAAAGATCTGCTGAATAATTCCTAGGGATTTCTTTTCTTTAGACTTTCTGTGGGCTAGGGATCTCTAAAATGACAAATGTTTCCAATAGTTACCCACTTAAAATTTTAATTTCTTTATCATTTATGTCTTCAAGTTTATGTGGTCATATAAAGAAGAGGCAATATATTAAAAAAATAGAAGGAAGATAGGTAGGATATGGTTAATTTTTTGTATGCTGCCTATAAGAGTCAGTATCTAAAGAGTGAGGTGGCAGTCAGGTGACCATAATATGATTTTGGAAATTTCTATGGAATTCAACATAGTGTGGCATTTTCCACTCAGGAGTGAGTGTTCTATAAACGTAAAACTTCTAGAATCCCCATGGAGCTAGCATAATAGTCACTGCCTAAAATGGTTGGAGACAAAAAGCCAGTCCTAAGAAAGTGTCACCTTATTCTTTTTGGGTCTCTTTTTTTAGCCTTAGTTCATTCCGAGATAGAGGTGAATAACTTTGTCCTTCATTTCTCCTTACTAAAAGAGCATCTTGGCTCTCTCTTTTTTTAATAACTTGATTGGCATTTTGGTTTCTAATTCCTTTCAGATGGTCTGATCACCTTAAATATTCTTAATACTTCAGGACTTTTGTTCCATAAATACTATTTATGTGCTTTTCATTCTTATGTACCTGGGGAGTATTTTGTTACAGAATGCATGCTGAACTGTATAATTTAGTAGGAGCATTTTTTTTGTAAAATAGGCTGCATACCTTTGTGGTCCCTCCAACTTCTGTGGCATGATTCTATTTATCTGTTAATCAAAATTATGTTTAATAAATGTCAGTTATGATTTGAGGGCAACCCCTAAATGCTTTAGATTGGCTTCATTTAAAAAAGTGACAGTGATGACAGGAAACAGAAAATGATTTATTGCTCACACTCAAGGGTAATAGCACTGTCTCTGAAAGTTATAAAGTCTTTTCCTTTTGTTTATGAAGTCTATTTCTATCATTCTTTCTTCCATTTGTTCCAAATATGAGAGAAGGACTGTGCTTTAGGAGGTTTGCATATGGAAATAATAAAATTGTCTTTCCTAAATAACTCTATTAACTTGGAGCCGGAAGGAAAATGGGGGTGGGGGAAGCTACATTGGACTTTTGAGGACTCAGAAAAAATGAATATTCTATCTGGAGGAAGGAATAGGGAAGGAACCCACAGATGAGGAGACGTTTAAACTTAGCATTGCAAAAGGGGATAGAACAGGCTAGGCAGGAAGAAGTATATGTGAACAAAATTGGGGAGATCAGAAACAGTCTGGTAGGTACATTCAAGGAACTGAAGCCAGTTTAGTAAAGTGAAGAAGGGAGAGAGAGAGAAAGAGAGAGAGAGAGAGAATGATTATGCACACACAGGCAAGATGTCGAGACAGCATAAGGATAGTAATGATAGAGACATTGTAACACAAGAAATGATGTTAGGAAGGATACAAGCAAAGGTGAGGTTCTGAGGGTTTAATGTCTTTTTGTGTGTCTGATAGAATAAGGCTTTAGTCTATAGGTTACAGGAAAGTTACAGGAAATGTTTGCATGTTGACCTCTTAATTTTACCCCCTTTATTACGGGATTGAGCCAATAGTACAAGTACCACTATGCAATTAAACAATGAGGATGATCATTGGAAAAGCAATACTAATCAGAGACAAATATGGGCTAGACATACTTTTGTTTTTATTTACATTCTCTAAGCTTAAGGTGGCTTTTGAGAAAGTTTAAGTTTTTGAGAATTTGGCACAATTCTTGTTTTATAGAGCTGGGAGGCGTGTCGGGATGGCAATTCTCCACAAGCTACTGCAGGTGGGATTTATTGCAGATACATAGTTTTTGTCCAAGATGCCATTTTAATTGGTGCTTAGAGAATAGCTATGCTTGGATTCTATGCAAGAATTTTGGTATGTCCTTGTAGAGATCTTTTAACAAATCTCTGCCTCAAAACTTTACTACATTTTTTTCTTGTTTATTTAGTTAAAGTTATTTATGGTGTACATGATATTTATGATATAAAAAGAGAATTTCACTTACTAACATTTACAACTTAAGGTCTTTAATATAATATAATAATTGAGTCTTTATGATTTGTATAAAAACCCAAGAGTTTAAGCATTCAATTTTTTTTGAATTGTTTCTTGTGAAGAAACAATTCATTGTTCTGGAGAGATGATACTGTCATTTCCTGCCTATATTTTCACAGGAGATACAAATCTATACTTACTGAGATGTTGTAAGAGGAAGGTATGGTTTTCAGTACCACGCACAATCAAGCAACTCATCACTTTTTGAAAGAATGAGGCACAATAAAAATATACCTAAAAAAAATAAAGCTGGAAAAGTTTTGATATATGAAAAGCTACCTAGTAGGAGCTATAATTTTATTTTATTACAGTGATGCATTTTGCTCATCCTAGTTAAAACGAAGGTGCTTCGAGGCACTCTCATCCATAGACTTGTTAAACTTGAACTCAGGCCTTGTTTGTAAATTCTCACTTCATTTGGAATTCTCTACACTGAATCTTCTAGTTAGCTATTACTTCTTATACTACCATCCAACACAGTTGCTTCTCCTACTTGTTTCTGTTGGAGGGGTCGGGAATTTAGACTTTGCATAGGAGGAGGCCTTTCTGTTTCATTTATGGGGACTTCAGGATGACTCAGACCTGGAAGTTGGAACAGCTGTCAGCTGGCATGGTATCTTGAACTTTGGTTTTTTTTAAATTTTTTTTTATTTTATTATTTTTTTTTAAATTTTTTTATTATACCACCGTGAAACATACAATTACAAAGGCCTTCATAATTGGTTCTTGGTAATACAGTATTCCAGCACCCATCCCTCCACCAGTGCCCCATTTCCACCACCAATGTACCCCTCCCCTCCCGTCCCCCAGGCCGCCTTAATAGCAGGTACCCCAGTTTCCTCTCTTTCTCTCTCTATTCTCTCTCTCTGTCTCTGCATCTCTCTCCCTCTTATTTTACACATTGTGGCTAGCCCTGCAGATATTTAGAGTTTATCACTTAAGTCTCTCTGTGTATATTCAGTGGTGAGTTTTAATATGCCATTACCATTTCCCCATATTTATTAAAACACTGGTATCTATTTATATCCTATTAATGAATGCAGTCATTCTATATCTGTCCTTTTCCTTCTGACTAATTTCACTCAGCACGATAGACTCCATGTCCATCCATTTGCAGGTAAATTTCATAATTTCATCCTTTCTGACAGCCGCATAGTATTCCATAGTGTAGATGAACCACAGTTTCTTTAGCCAGTCCTCTGTTCTCGGGCATTTAGGTTGTTTCCAGATTCTAGCTATAGTGAATAGTGCAGAGATGTATAAAGAAATACAGATAGTGTTTCTGCTATGTGTTTTTTGGTCTCTAGGGTATATTCCCAGGAGTGCTATTGCTGGATCAAATGGGAGCTCAATATCTAGCTTTCGGAGGAATGCCCATATTGTTTTCCCAAAAGGGCTGGACCAGTCGGCACTCCCACCAGCAGTGGATGAGAGTCCCTTTTTTCCCCACATCCACACCAGCACCGGTTGTTCTTGCTGTTTAGGATGTGTGCCAGTCTCTGTGGGGTGAGGTGGTACCTCATTGTTGTTTTGATTTGCATCTCCCTGATGATTAAAGATGAAGAGCACTTTTTCATATGCCTTTTGGCCATTCGAATTTCTTCTTTTTGGAAGCTTCTGTTCATTTTTCTCCCCATTTTTTGATGGGGTTGGCTGTTTTCTTCTTGTGGAGTGCTACCAGTGCCTATATATCCTGGATATTAACCCCTTGTCAGATGGGTATTGGGTGAATATCCTTTCCCACTCTGTGGATTGTCTTTGTATCTTGGTCACCGTTTCTTTTGAGGTGCAGAAGCTTTTCAATTTTATATAATCCCATTTGTTTATCATTGCTTCCATTTGCTTGGTCAGTGGTGTGTCGTCTTTAAAGATACTTTTTGTTTCGATGTCATAGAGCCGTTTCTCCTATGTTTTCTTCGATGTACCTTATAGATTCATGTCTGATATCGAGATCTAGAACCCATTTTGATCTGACTTTTGTGCATGGCTTTAGAAGGAGGTCTAAGTTCATTTTTTACACGTAGCTGCCCAGTTTTCCCAGCACCATTTGTTGAAGAGGCTTTCTTTGATCCAATTAATATTTTTTGCTCCTTTATCGAAGATTAAGTGGTTGTATATTTGTGAGTGCGTTTCAGGATACTCAGTTCTATTCCATAGGTCTACAGGTCTGTCTCTATACCAATACCACACTGTCTTAATTACAAGTGCTCTGTAGTAGAGCTTGAGGTTGGGGAACGTGATACCTCCCATCTTCTTTTTCCCAAGGATTGCTTTAGCTATTCGTGGGGTTTTATTATTCCATACAAATTTCAGGAGTGTTTGTTCAATTTCTTTGAAGAACATCATGGGTATCTTTATAGGGACCGCATTGAATCTGTATAAAGCTCTAGGGAGTATTACCATTTTGATAATGTTAATCCTTCCAATCCATGAGCAGGGAATGTGTCTCCATTTCCTCAGGTCTTCTTTATTTCCTGAAGTAACGTTTTGTAGTTTTCTTTGTAGAGATCCTTTACATTCTTTGTCAAACTGATTCCTAGGTATTTGATTTTCTCCGTGCGCAATTGTGAATGGGATAGTTTCTTTAATGTCCCTTTCTTCTCTTTCGCTGTTTGCATATAGGAAGGCCATTGACTTTTGGGTATTGATTTTGTACCCTGCTACTCTACTGTAAGAATGTATTATTTCTAGGAGCCTCTTGGTAGAGAGTTTTGGGTTTTCCAGGTATAATATCATGTCATCTGCAAATAGTGATAACTTGGCTTCTTCCCTTCCTATCTGGATGCCCTTAATGTCTTTTTCTTCCCTGATTGCTATGGCAAGTACTTCCAGTACTATATTGAATAGAAGTGGTGAGAGCGGGCAGCCTTGTCTTGTCCCTGATCTTAAGGGGAAGGCTTTAGTTTTTCCCCATTGAGAATGATGCTCGCTGTGGGCTTGTAGTAGATGGCCTGGATTAT